>UXSR01005592.1:1203-52442 GCA_900604375.1 Mesocestoides corti
TTGGTATCAGCGGATGCGTCCGAATAAAGCGAATCGAAACCCAGCCCTTTATCGTCTAGGGTCAACTGAGGCAAAGACCCTTGAATGTCAGCTGAATTTGTCATGGTGGTAATCCAATGTCCAATAAAGTGGATCCATAGACATTGCCCGGGATTAGGACTACTGCATCTGAAGTGGCGTTGGCAACTCAGCGACGACGACTGGGACAGAGAAAGCCGGCTGGACTGCAACTGCGAATGGACCTACGATGGATGAAGCTGCCTTTCCTGCAAGTCTACAAGAGCAAAGTCCCTCGTCAACTATTTGCGTGGGCCACTAACCTGCCAGATGTGAGTTTTGGGGAGTGTCGAATTGGATATTTTACAAACACTGGAAATCAACAACAGTGCAAGGAACCAAGCCAGAAGCTGAGGACAGCTTCACTCCTGGGGGGAGGCAGTGTGGCGTCGGATCGGGGTGCAGACTTGCTGGACCACCTGGCCGCAGCCAATCCTGTGCAGAAACAACAAAACGTACAGAGGTCCGGGTGTAGCGCAGTGAAGTGTTGTGTGGTGTGATGCAGTATGGTTCATTGTGGCGACGCCTGGTGGCGCAGACATATTGGACACTGGCCTCAGCCAATCCTGTGTCTCTCAGAGTTCCAATGGCATGCGAGGAAGATAAGCAGCCAACCAGAGAAGGACAGACTGAGGAGCAGTATATAATGAGCGGCGTAGCCAGAGTGGTGGAATCGAATGGAAGGCACCTTACGCGTGTTCCTAGCTTGTGATTGGTCAATAAAGCCTGTTCTGTTGTATCAGTCTTTATACTAGTGCTAGGCTACTCTACAAAATGATGCTTTGTTGTATATTGGCGCGAATATACTGGAACACTCAGAGGTTAGCCAATCCTCTATTCGTGCATTTGACTGGCCTGCGGTGAAATCTTGAGGTATTCAATTAAGTAGCGACCCTGTTAGCGTGGCGGACAGCACCTCCTATGCGGCTGTGGTTTGTGATTAGCTAATTTATTGTCTTCTTTTGTACCATACGTTTGATACTAGAGATCGATTATCCTACAATTGTAGCGAAATTTTCACATGTCGGTCTGAAATGGGCTTATGGTAACATTAGAACCTTTCTTTTTGTTTTTTTTTGTTGGGTAGTCAACTGTTACAAACCTGTGACTATATGCCTTTTATACAGTACAAATTTTGTATATTGTGTGACAGGGATGCGATATGGAAGCACACTTCAGGTAAATTGTCTACTGTGTATTGCATGTAGAACATATTATGAAATTTATCTAACTATTATTTTAGTTTGCAATTATACTTTTTTAGATTATTGGGAACCAACATCGTCAAGAATTTATCACTTGGGTGTCTGGTGATCTTTTAATTCATCAGTCGTGTTTATTAACACCATTTTTCGCATTTATGTCGGCCGTCTTCTTTCACTTGGCCTTTTTTTACTATTACAATGAAATGCATATTAAGCCTCATTTATTAAGGGGATTTAAAATCTTGCGCGGCTTTTGATTGTATTTAGCTCTCTGCTCGAGGTTCAATTAATGGTCTAAACAGCAATATTATGGTGGCTGTCAATGGTCCGGGAAACGGGGTAACTTTCGGAATGACGCTTTGAATGGCACTCCGCCTTCGGTGAGCTAGCACCATAGAGACTGGTCGTTTGTAAGGTTCTGTTCATACAATCACCGTCCATGTCACCAATGCAATGCTATGGGCCACAAAGACGAAGAATGTCAGTCACCATTGTCCATGAAGACAGGGCAGCGCCCTCGCTAACATGGTAAGTCAAAGCCCAAACCAGCCTCCTCAGCTATCACCGCGCTCAGCTTAAGTGTCATCCCCGAGGAATATACACAGCAGCAAATAAAGCACACAACTTTCTTCATCAATACCCGTCCAGTACATCTGCAGCAAGACATGGCTTTAGATGTCACCGTCATCTTAAAGAACCAATGACGGCTCCTTGGTCGGCGTCCAATTAAATATACCTGCTAAACGGCCATCAGTACCTTCGGTGGAAAAACTCAACACCAGTGAGAAGTACGACGAAGTGGCCCTTTTCGCGACCAAAACTAACATGAACCGCCCAGATCCGAAATACTGATCAAGTCCATTTGCAAATATTTTTTGTTTTTACACGCACCTACCAGCAGCAATTTGATCAACGAAAAGGGTGCTGTCATTTTAGCATTATGCATAAACGAAAAGCCACACATCAGTTATCATACACCCCTCAAAATCCAACAGATATTCTTTGAAAATACACTGCAGTAGATGAGCGTTCCGTCATCATCAGGATATCGTGCCTTGTTGGTTGACGCCTACTCCAAGTGGACGAGTGAATACTTGACGCAAATGCAGCGAACCTTGGTAGTTTTTCTGACTGGCCATTTGAGCACCATAAATTAGAACCATGCAAAATCGATAACACGTAGAAATTTGTCCACGAAACTATGTAAAATTCGGATCTTCACAAAAACTCTGAAAGAAGTGATGACGCCAGTTTTGGGTGCTTCTTAATGAACTTCATGTACCTGTTTATAAGCCCAAAGTACACTATTAAAAAAACTTTTAGAGGCATCTGAACCCTGGAAGAATTCGTGCATGTTGAAAATTGGCTGCCAAAAAGGAAATGCGATAACTTATTCAAGTTCGCCTGTAGTTGCGCAACTTCAGAAGAAAGTATGTAAGGCAATAGAGTACAACTTCCCGAATGCAAAAGCCTCGGTTTGCTTACACCACACTCAGGCTTTGGAACAGTCGCTTTGAAAATGGAGGAAAACGCCTGTTTTGAACGGGATTTTTAACCCATGGAAATCGTCATCGTAGGAGACTAAGGGTTCTAAGAATTTAAGACGGCATCACGAGACGTAGTTGCACTAACTATTTGGCTGCAGCCCGTAAGACTCAAGAGCAAGGAGAAAACAGGTGACAGGAGATAAAACCACTTACCCAGAGCGTAAAGAGAGCGTCACCGTTATTAAGCCCCAGCCAGTATATAACAATGTATATTGCCTAAGCATCTGTAACCAACGCGATAACTTGGTCCTAAATGATCGGGAAAACAAATGAACTGGAGTGGATTTGGGATGAAAATTAGTAAAGGCACTATCTAATGCGACAGTAGTTCCAAGACAGGTTTATTTAAATGACTTCAATTCTGTCGGAAATATATGGAGAATCGGTTGGTGATCTCCATCGTTTTCAATGTACGCCTTATTCTTGTACCTCATGCTAACTTGTTTACTGAAAGATCTTAATCTGAACAACTTCTGAACATAACCGTGAACAATTCATTCCAACCCAGTTAAATCCATTATGCTTTTAGAGCCTTCATAAAAGTACCTTTTGGAACACACGGTAAACGTACTCTAATTTTTATGCTTGCTGGCTCCTAAGCCCCATCCAGTAGCACGGGTGTGCTCAATTACAGAAAGAAAAATCCAGCTATTTAATGACACTGGTTGCTTAATTAGTTTGTTTCCAAACTGACTAGAGGTGCGAAGGTCACGAGGAGGAGGCAGTTGTGTGTAAAGATTTTCTAAAGGTGCTACGTCACCAGGCTAACTAAATCGGGTTCGGCAACACATTGGTGAGGCGTGTTTATTTGGTGGCCGTTGGAGCATACAGTTGATTTTAAAAAAAATCCACTTAATATTACCTCTGTTGCATTCCGACAAATGAGAGCATTGCCACCGGTAATTACCTTATGCGTATTACTTGGTGCACATAGGTTATAATTAGCAGCCCGCAAATCAACACGAAACCGTATTCAGCCACGACTAGTCCATGGATTTATTACTCGCCCAATTCCAATCCAATCGAATAAAAAAAGAACTGGATTTTTAAAAGACGCTTAGGCTTTTATTGTGTAGAAACTTAAAGACAAAAACCAACTGAAAGGAACTAGCAGGAGGCACAATTAAACGATCATGGAAGGTCGATGATACGGACTACTTTTTGGATGCGTTTAGCAGCGTAAGCAGCAGCTTCTCATAGTCACCCGATGTGTCACCCTTGATCCATTCAACCAAACTCTTGTGTTCCTTGTCAAACGTTTCCTTGATATCGAGTAAATCAATCTAAAATTTGCAACCATATTGTCTAGTAAACACACGTTACTGGATACTCGAAAACGTTCCATTTAAGTGATTTTATGGCTAGTTAATTATCAACCATGGGGCAGTGAAACTGGCATATTATATAAAAAATGCTCAACCTAAGAAAAGTAATTTTAGATTGAGCGGAATAAAAGTAGTCGTTATGTGAAGTAATCCTTATCCCGAAGCGGTTATTCTCGATTTGTCACTGGCAGCTTCACAACGACGGCAGAGTGCGCTTTTAAATCATATAATGCCTAATTAGACTGTTTGCTAACTAGTTTTCTGTTGCCGTTGTCTTCTTGTGACTAAAATCACTAAAATTTTGTCGTCCTTGTAATTTTTGTACTAAAATAGGGGACTACATACACATTTAACGCCTTTTAACACGAAAAAAGGTCGAACGACACCATAGACGAGGTTGCACGAGCAAACAATTGATCCATTGAACACTACTTAGGCCAAATAAAAAAAAACAGAAAGCGGGAGTAAAATACGTCCTTGAAATTCATACCTCAGAACGCAGAATTATGATTCTCATTAAAAGGAAGTCGTGGGTTCCAGCACCGACCATGGAGTGATAAAGAAGATCAGCATAGAATTTTGGTCTGTTTACCGCATGCTCAACTTGAAATAGAAAAAAAATGCAAAATACACGAGTAATAATTACTCAAAACTAAGGGTTTTCAGTTGGCGTTAAAAGGTACCTTCTCTAAAGGGATTAGCAGAGCAAAAGAGACATCGGCTGGCTAACTAGAGCGCATAGCTGGGGTCGAAAGCAGTGGTTTGTCGGAAGTACCAAACGAAGTATTAACGTGCAAGTTCCACTAACTTACCCATGGCGATAAGCAGGGTGCCAAATTCGCCGTCCAAAGAGTCGCCGAGGACTTGGATAAGCTGCTTCCCAGTTACCTTGAAGCGTGTTAACAAATGCACATTAGTGTGAGAGAAAGAATGACCTTTATTAACGTCCAGCCTGCTCCAATGATTAATGTGAAAAATATACGCAGATAGTGTCAATAAATGTTACCAAACCGGAAGTGGTGGTAAATGCGAAAACTGGTGTTTTGCCAGGACCTTTTATTTCTGGGATAGTTAAGAAAAAGGGACACCAAAAAAAGGCGTCTTCGGCTCACACAAATGTACAATGAAACCATTGACACTAATTGAAAGTTAACATTGACAACTAAATTTGGTCAGCCAACTGTCTCCATCCAGAATCTACAATTTGAGCGTTACGCCTTAGTAACTATTATCAGTGCATTGTTAGTAGAACTAGGAGTCGCGTAAAGAGTGGAAAAGAGGTATAAAAAACTGATTTTGCATTCTCACACATAATTTTTGAATCAAAATCGTAGATAGAAGAATTTACATATCTCAACACGAAACAGAAGGGCTGATAACTAAGACACGTAATATTATTACAGCATTGCTCAGTAGCGATTTAAGAAACAACAAACCTTTTTGTATTCCTTTTCAATAGCTGAAATTTGCCAAATGTTCTTCTGCTTGAATGCATCCATGAGGAGAGGACAAGCCGAATTCTTTGGTCTTGAATTAGAGGAGCACAATTTTTCGATCAAAATGGGGCATGGGTTTAGAGAAAAAAAAGGAAGTTCGCTGGCACGATACAATGCACCACACAAATAGGACCTGGTCTCTCGATCCTCAAGATATTTCATTCAGGAATCGAGTCCACGACACTCAATACTGGCAAAGCTTCAGTCGTTTCATTACACCTACCAGATGTTTATAAGACTATTTGAAACTTAAAATTGGGGCATGTCTTGGCAATTTGCAGGAAATACAAACCAGTCGCCCCTTAATGTGCCTTTGTGTCATTGGCTAGAAGCTGAACTAAACAAGGCGAGTAAAAAAACAAGGAATGTATAAAAAAACATTTCTCACTTTTCGAGCGCTTTCTCGATTTGTTGAACAGCCTTAGTGATTTCATTTGGGTTGACCATGACATCACCGCCTTTTTGCTGCAAAGCCTGAAGCTGTTCCGGCGTGGGGTCGGGAGTGTCACCCTTTAGAATCGTCAACAGCATCTTGCAGAAGTAGCCCGAGGTCTCCGAGCGAATGTCGTTCTCCAATGTGCGCTTTGGATCTACGGTGCAGAGGATGCAAAGTTTAGGCTTGCAGCGGAAGTACTGACTTGTGTGTCATTCAACTTCGAATGCAAACTGACATCTTGTGAGCCTAACATCTTTTCGATGATACAGAATTCATTAAAACGGCGTGGATATTGAAGGTGTAGCAAGTTAACATACTTAAATAAATGCATGGTGACGCCGCAGACTGTTCCTAATTCTTTATTGCAGGTTTTACTACAATCTGAAATCGTCTTCATGTCAAAGATTGCGCATGGGGTGGCCGGACTTTAACGAGACAATGGTCCGTCGGACCCAGACCGATTCTCACTGCATTAAACACACATGCACTAAAATGAAGCCCTTAAAACAATTTTTCTAGCAATGACGTGTAAAGAAACTTATAGCCAATTATTTCGCCTTCACAAAAACGTTCAATGGTAAGGACCGCAACTTTGAATTGTAGAAGGGTGTCGACATTGAAGTTGCCTGAATGCACCGCTGCTGCTAGAAATGGCAACAAACACACTTGTACAACGCTTATTTGATGTGGTGTTAGGGCATACGGAGCTTGTTCTTTGCGTAATCCATTCCCCTTTTGAGCAATCTCACGAACCATCCTTAGTGAGGTCTTAGTTGTAACTCAAGATGCCACGATATGACGTCATCAGATGATGAGGCTGCACTTAACTGGAAGCTTCGTCATACAAGCCACCTGCTTTGGAACTCAAAAACTGGCTCGTGTGGCGATAGATCGAGATGAGGAGTGAGTGTAAAGCAATTTAACCAATATCATTCACTCGAAAACTTATGTCGTTGTCCTCATGGGAACTAAGTTCAGAACTACTTTGGCAGTAAAGAGTAATTGCGACCCGTAACTTACCTTTAATTCCTTTGTCACGCAGAACTAAAATAGAACCAAGGAAAACGAAGTAGAGAATCAACATTTTTGTTAAATGTCATAAAAAATAGCCAAAAATTCATACAGAGGCCTCAAATTTAACTTCATTGTTTGCTGCGTTAACAGTGCTCGCGGTTGCCATATGGCACCACCGTGCACTGCCTACCAGCGCACTGAACATACTTAGGCCTCATTTACTTTACACAACCAGTAAGATCACAGTTAAAACCAAAATTCACGATTCCAAGGACCCCAATTCGAGTTCTAGGCCAGAAGGCTTTAAGCGATCTTGAAAAGTTAATATCCATCTCAACATAAATATTGTTTACACGACACCTCGAAATTTGGAAATTTTCAAAATGGACTGAATTAGCAGTGGTGCATGTTACTAAGCACAGCATGACAAGTATTGGGCCAACCTACTTGGTTCGCTCTACTGATTTACTTAACTATTAACTACCTTAACGGCTGACTGCTTGTAAAGTAATTACACACTGCCCTTAAAACATGCAAGATAGAACTTAGTAACTCGATTTACGGAAGGGTAACTAACATTTTGGAACCTTTTTGGTGGCGCTTGAAAAATACACCTGTAGGTGTGAAAGTAGGGAAACATAAAACCACCGTGTGTTTACCATAAGTGTAGGCTTTCTTAAGCTGATTGATCTCCTCGTTGGTGCAACCAACGATGATTTCGGTGATGGTGTTCTCGTTTGTGCCAAATCCCTTCATGGCATAGTAGAGGGACTTCGCCATGAGGTACATTGGAGACTCGGTTAAAAGGATCGCACAGTCCCTGAAGTGGCCACTCAGATCGCCGTCTAGATCATGGGCTAGTTCCTGAAGGGCAAAATACTTGTGTTTTCGGGATACAAAGAATGACAACAACGCCTCATTACTACAACGTAAGCTCTTGATGTTACAGACAGCCTGATGGATATCTAGAAGTCTGAAAGTGGTCTGGAAATTTCATGGCATATAAACCATTAAAAAGGCTGTCATCGCCGATATTTCAGAATGTGGAATTACTGGCCTATTATTGTTACTGCTACTTATATAAGCACAACTTACCCTACCGTACTTGTTCTTATATTCAGCCACTATTTGCTGACGTTCACAACTTGTTCTATTGCCCAAAATGTTGATGATTGTATCTTCATCAGTACCTTGACAATGAAGGTATAAAATTAAAGTAGACTAAAGATCCAACAAGCAAAAGCTAAGACAACAACCATAAACTCTTTGATAACGTAATTATGACGCTGTGGTAAAAATGCATAAAAGGCTACGGAAGCCTGTTAGACAATCAGGGCCCAAAAGCCAGAAAAAGGTTTTATAGGACTCAGTAAACCAGGAAGGCAGTCGTTTAAGACTTACCCCAACAACGCATCGACTTGCAAAGAGCCTCGACATCGGCAGCCACATTAAAGTTTGGCGTGGGCTTCAAGGTCGGCCTGAAGGGCTTCCCGTTATTGTCGAAATTCTGACTGGCAGAGCGGAGGTTTGTGGCTGAAACAGGAAACCACAAAGTGTGCAACCTGAATGGCAGTTCAAATTTGCTTGACAAAATTAAGCATCTTACAACCTAATTTCGTCAAACTCAACAAGTGAAACCTTGTCTACACCCACAGAGCATTGATTACCGAATTGCGGACTGTAGGAATCACAGTGTCAAACCTGCTCGTTCACTACATTGTTCTTAGGTCAAACCTGCGCGTTCTATGGAAAATTGCCATTATTTAACAATCTAAGAGGCTATTTACGAGACTGGTTGTAGTGCAGGCTGACTTTCGCTATAGACCCTAGAGCCTCAGACTTGCACACTATGTTGCTTACTGATCCGAAGGAAACGAACTCCGCGTTGCAGTTGTCACGGTAAAATTTAGTCATTGCATAAACTTGTTTATGTGCAAAAAATGAAGATAGTTGCCCATCACGTCTTTTTTTCAGATTGCGTAACTTCTCAGCTTGAATTTAAAATTTGTTTCTGTGCTCTAATGCAAACCACACGACTCAGAATAAGTCCTGCTAGCCTGGCCTGGAGACAGTCTAAAGAATTAAGTCTGATTGTGCGACATTCGTCATTAGTACCCATCCTGGTCAAAGCTCCTATTGCTAACCAAACAGATAGCTACCACAGAGGACTTTAACACGCATCTCGGCGAGAAAGCAGTTATGCAGTATGCGAGTTTCGTTGTTCTAACTACCAAGTTACTTTCATCTGGATAGACAAAATGAATGACTGCCTCATGATCGAGGCCTATGTTTTAAGATAGGAAACATTTACGACCTGTTCAGTGTGGTACATAAACAACAATACCTGCCCTGTATAAAATGGGCAATACACGAATTAAGGAAATTTGTAACATTCTTCAAGTTAAGTACACCCGTTATTATGAAGTGTAGAAAAACAACGACGAAATGCTCAGGATACATAAAGTTGTAGCATAAGAAAATAAATCGAGTGCACGTATTCGGACGTACCCATTCGGTATGAAAGTTGCACCTAGATGCGGTTGAGAAGAGACCCTATCGCGTACTGTGCAGTGTGTCAATGCATCGATGACCTTACATGAGCCCGCACTTTCGGACCAGCCAATCAAACGATGCTACTTCTGGTGCGACATTTGGTTGGTTCGCGTGAGCACGAAGACAAAAAGCAGTGAAATAATGTCCTCCACCATCCTTGGCAGTAAATTCTTACATATTAGAAACCCCAATAATCACAATTCTGTCGGTAACAATTTAATTGCTTTTAATGAGGGACATATCCGAAAGCAGACATATTGCGTTTGCCGCAAAAGCGTTAGCTCAATGGTGAAAAAACGAAATTCAGCCGAAAGTTTCCATTGACAGACGTCAAGGACAATGTGAAGGCAATTATTTATCAAGGTATAGTTGAAATAATAGGATTCAATCCCGGAACTGCACACTGTAACTTCTGATGCATGTCGATTACCTCATTCGCCTTAAAATCACAAAGATGATCCAACTCTCAATTCTCGTGGTGACCACACTAAAATAAACCATTGTAGAAAAAGGTAGCGAGAATTGGAGAAAGGCGCTGCAGTGGTAGATTGAAAAGCCAAGAAGCCGATCGAAAATCAGAGAATAAATGCACTAAACTCATACAAAATCACCAAAATATCACACAAGATTCCAATCAACGGAGATATTGAAACAACAAACCTTAGAATCGCCAAAATAA
The DNA here is from genome assembly GCA_900604375.1 of Mesocestoides corti. Lineage (NCBI taxonomy): Eukaryota > Metazoa > Platyhelminthes > Cestoda > Cyclophyllidea > Mesocestoididae > Mesocestoides > Mesocestoides corti. Next base: position 11,516 of record UXSR01005592.1, read on the forward strand.
AGAAAAAAAAGGTGTCACTTAATGAATTATATTTTAAAATTATCAGACCAATAATAAAGCATAAAGTTAGTAGAAGTTACAAGGAGCAAATTGAGGAAAAAAGTTGGCGATCAGTTTACCGGTCTCCAAATTCCTACTCCAATTCATTTATCTAAAATATAAAAGTGAACTTGATGCAATAAATACCTAGTAACAACGAAAATGGCTCCACCTCTTCTAATGTTTCTACTGATGATTATGATGACTGGTCGGGGTTACGTTTGGTTTCTCAATTTGGGTGCCACAGCCAGAATTTTTTTTAAATTTTGGCGGTAACAATTAGTCCATTCACTGCATTTGCATTAACAGAGCTATTCCGAGATCGGTGGCAAAAGCCTATCGTTTGATGAGACACTGGTGCTTCAGTAAGACTGTTATAGACTTGGGTGTTGGACAGACTGGTAGAAATCTACCGATAAGTGCCAAAAGTTGCCCAAGTAATTTACACTCAAGTCTGTACGATCAGAGGAGACTGCTAGGCGTGGAAACAAGGTAAACGGATTATTAACAAAACATTTCTTTAAAAAAAAGTAAGAATCGGACTTTCGATGAGTGTAACCACATGAGGAAACGAGGTGAAAACTACAGTCTACAATTTGGATTTGGTTTACAAGGGATAAAACCTTATAAAACTCAGGTGAAATACCATCCAGATGTACGGAATATGTCAACGCCAAGTTCTTACGTGTCAAACAGAAAGGAAAACGCCAAAAACGAGGGTTGAAGTCACTGAAATTACAGAAGTAGGTGGCCTCTACTATTCAGACCCCAGGAAATGACAATGTGTGCGGTATTGTGTAAAAGCCGATAGGAGGGAAAAATGACTATTTTTAAAACAACAATGAAGGCTAAAACAATTTACTTAAAAAGGAGAAAGTGCTGCTGGTTTTTTTAATTGCCTGGTCATTTTCTTGCAGATTTACTGCATGCGCATCGGCCACTTCACTGGGATGCTTTCGTTACCAGTTGCCAACACCCAACATAGGCTCCAACGTGTCAACTTATCGGCATTTCTAAAAACACTTTACGCAAGGCTGTCCGACGTGTTCTGACTTTGTAAGGAAAGACATAAGGAGGAGAGGTGCAAACGGAACGGTGAATGAGTGCTGAGGCGTCACGCCAAATGAAAGTTACCAGTGCTTGCAAGATTTCTAATCGGGGTGGGCATAAAGAATTGGTTTCAGAAAAACAATCAAAGTGGGAAAAGTTTAGTTTTTAGTGCCCCAATGCCACTTTGAAGTGGTCTTACTACCTAAATTCAACATTGTACGAAAAGCATGTGCGTTTTTTGAACTTGCAAGTCTAAAATTTAAGACAAGTGTAAAAAAGACTATAAACTAGGAAGTTAATGGTATACGGGGTAATTTGCAACGATTAGCCACTTGAAGATCTGTGGTGCGGATACGTGAGCTGCCAAAAACCGAGAAGTGCAAGTATATTGGTGGAAATTTTTGGCTTAAATCCATGACCCCACAACCAAATTCGCGGTGCAAAAAACATCGTACTATACGGGTGTGCACAATAATGTGTGCTATCTGTAAGAATACCAAGCAGAAACCATCATACCACATTACACACGAGTGCACTCAACTGGTCTCCGTGAAAGCCCTCAAGGCTGTGAACAACACATACTCATACAAAGCTAATCGAGTAAACTAGCCTTACAATAGCAAAACCATCTGCGGTTTCAGGGATATTTTCGACTTCACTTCCGAAAAAATACATTCATAAACCCCGCTGTATTTCTATCTTCGACCAGTCTACGCACCGGACCCGCAAATTTAACATCGCCAATCCCAGATTTCCAAAACACAAATAATACGCCTCGGGTAGTGACGCCCAGAAAAAAACCAGAGGCCCAAAGTTCGCTGTCCCAATCAGGCGTGCCTGAAACCACGTCGCCCATCACGGCGTGCTAAATGCACATCAAGTCTTATCACGTTTTACGCGTTTTTTATGCACTTGTTTGAAGTGGACTCACTAATTCCCTATTCGACAATAAAAATAGGTAAGAGGCATTACTTGTTGAGTGCCACCCATTGTTCGGTAGAGTCGTCGTTTTGATTAAATGAGAGTAACTCGTTGTGAACACCAACTACCTGACCCACCTAGATAAGCGTGAAATTTCGAAGACAATTCAGTCTTAGCAATTATCTGAGCATATACTGGATTGACTTGGGTGTACAGAAGCGTCAATGAGGAGTTTACTCAGAGATGTCGCGCCACTGCAAAGACTCACGAGAAGTGACGTGACTTTACCTGTCGAAAAATCGGACTGGCACAGAAAATGCCAGAACAAAGTTACCCCGAAAAATTGTATTAAGTAGCGATTTACGCGTAAGTTTAAAATACGAGTTTTAGGCAAGATTGTATGGAGTTGAAGGCGACTCAAAAAGGCAATAGTCTGTCACGAAATAGAAAAAAAGTGCTGTGTGAAGACCACTCACACGGAAACACAATGACTTACGAAATAACTAATTTTATGTAGTATTCGATGCATTTTGACAAGATTACAGTTTATGTATATTACGTTTTGAAGGCAATTAAGAATCGCGGACGATAGCCATCCGAAGCGAGCATATTGCGTGCTTCGCAGAAGCCTTGATAGGATAAACGGGACGAAAAAATCCGGAGAAAAGGGCACTAGAAAAGAGTCTGGAGGACACATAGATGAATACCCAGTGAAAAAATGTCCTCGTTTCGAGGAAGCCGTGGCGCCGAGCTAGAGAGCTATTTTCGGGCGGTCTGTAGGCTCAGTTCTTAAAAGCACACGCCTTGTAAGACTACTTCGCACCTCAAGAAATGCTGTAAGGTCGAATCTCACCGATATTGGAAAGATTAAATACGGAATTCTGGCGCTGATATGCATATTTTCCAACGTCAGTGATAGGTTTTTTCGACCTACGTGCTGGAATTTGCCAAGAATAATTGGCTGTTAGAAAACCACTTGGTCAAAAAGGAATTCAAACACATGCACACACACACACACATAGAATTCTGAGGTCAATAAGTTTAACAATGCTTGTCAAATTCAAAGTTAACATTAGATTAAGACAATGAAAGTGGCTAGATTTTGCTGGCTCTTACATAACAATGCATTTGCAGGACAGTAAATATTAAAAACGTAACAGCAATTGTCACAAAGCAACAAAACCACTAGCTATTTTTTTAAAAAAGCATGGCACATAACTCAATTAGAAGCTTATTGAATTAGGCGATAGGTTGCGGCATCGTGGGTCGACCCTGGATGGTGAAGTTTTGTCGATCGGGCTTAAAGGAACCAGCACACTGCATGGCGCAGTTAACACACACACGCGCGCACACACACATCACTTGGCACGAGGAGGAACACAAACACCACGGTGTGTGTGTGTGTGTGTGTGCAGGTCCTTCACCTAACTACCACTCGAAAAAAGTTACAGGCGAGGCGAGACTCGAAGACCCTTTGGGGTTGCTAAGAGATCGGTTTATACGTTGAGAGGAGAGGCATCGATGTGTGCTCGAGTTACCAGCCCACAGAATTGACTAAACAGGCTTACCAAGGCATTCAGATGAAGTGAGGGCTGAGCAGCGCTCGAGGTTTCCTCTTTTTCTGACTTTACCACCTTGACTGGAGTACTGATTAGATGGTTAACCGTTACCGGTGTCATCTGCACCCCAGGCACATCACGACTGCTGGTCGGTCGAAGGGTTGCATCTAAAATATAACGAACTGATCACCTCTGTATAAAAAAATTATATCTTTGTTTATATTATTATCAGCGATGATTAAGAAATTTAAAAAAAAACCAATTCCATTGTCCACGATACTGGCGGATTTAAGATCAGGTCTGGTTTGTACTAACTTTTCTGAATCACTCCCAACCCATGTTCACTCTTCTCTATTGTGTCTTGAAGAGCCAGGCCCGGTGTGCCTAGGTCACCGACCACCTGCCATTTAATTTGGGGTAGGCACGCGACTAAGGGGAATCGAGTAGTCCTCAAATGGGGAACATTCTGATTAACTAGGAGTAACCTTTCAGACATTAATACTATCCGGACGGAAAAATATAAATTGTCTCAGGTACCACTGCTACCAAGTTCACAAAAATGCCTTGTAGAATTAAGCTTCGGACGTCCGCACACATTTCCACCTACGTTCAAAGTTCATATATTGCGTCATTTGTTCTGGAATGCAAAAATTAACTCATTGGTCAAAGGAGATGAATGTGGACTCAAAGATCAGTCAACGTGAGAGAATGAGACCAAAGGCATTAAGGCGCTTCCAAGAAGAGGCCTGAAGACATAGTTGGACGATGAGATGGCGAGCAAATCACCTTGCTCGGTTCGACTGAACTCATTGAAGTCGCCAACAGGATCGGCTGGCTCTGCCCGCTGCTTTCCAGTGACCGCTGAAGCCACCAATGTCAAGTTCGTTTCACTCAGATCTGAATGGTCCCTAAGATAAAACGTGCACGAGTTTCAGAAATTTCTCCAATAAGTTTTTTTGCATCATATTCAAAATTCTCCAAACCTAATCCCAAAGAGTTCGGACATCATAGCCTGACGCTTCCGAATAACGGTCTCTTCCGCCATGTGATCCTTACGCTTTCGTTTGGGGATTACATCCACCCCAGGGGCGCGTATTATTTCCGGCATCACGCGATTCATTGTCCACAAAGCACGGCCCAATGGTGATGAGGAGGAACCTGATGTGTTTCTCAACTCCTTTTCGATAGATAATATGGCCGAGTCAAGGCCAGGCAAGACAGTGGGATTCAGAGATGGCCAGCCATTAGTTAAGATGGGTACTTCGGGCAACGATGGGTTCCCAAGACCTCGCTCACAGACAAGAGTGAAGAATCGTAGAATCCAGGGGTTGGGAACGCGTTCTGGGGTGATGGCAGCTCGGAGCCCAACACGCTCGGCACTTTAAAGCAGAAAAAGCGCTATAGGACAACACTCAAAAACAGAATGATTATTGGCGATGTTTGGAAAACGAGTGCCCTGCAAAGACCGCATACAGTGAGAGGAGTATGAAGGTACACAAACTAATCGGACGCACATGCACATTGTTTACGCATAACTATTAAGAGCCCAAGTTGGAGCCTGCTTCAAGCTCTTAATTTTCTACATTGAATATTTCCTTACCCCACATTCTTGACTTTGGACATAAATGTCTACCCCACACAATAACATTCTTCGCGTCAGGTTAATAAAGAGATATGTCTTTTTCTATCCCTAGTCTTTTCACTATCTTTTGAATCCGCTAAATTTAATCCCTGTTAATGTCCCCACAATAAGATAATGGCATCAGGTCTATTAAGGTTTCTGCCTACAACCAACGATGAGCCCAATTACAACGTTGAAGAAGGGGTGATTACTCAATCGTTACCAGATTACTAGTTATTACACAGCCCCGTATCTTTTAATGAAGACATTGACAACACGGTGGTGGCTATCGAAGAAAACTGAAGATGTTTGAATAACTTTTGGACTTGACATGTACCCAGAAGGAATAATCCTAGTTAGCATAAACATGCAGCGCTGTCCTAAGGTACTCTAGATCGTAACCTCGTGTTTACGTCGACGTTTCGAATTACAGGAGAAGAAATTATTTGAGGGGAAGCCGACTTCCTTAAAACAATACAATGATCTTACGACCATTACCCATTTTGGCATGTCTAGTGATCAGAGTAAGCGACTACACCCCACCTGGAGGTGTCGTCGATTTCTGCGTTGCTCACACAATCGTCCTCATCGCCAACACAATTGTCGTCATCAAGCATCATACTTGAGACAAATGCATCCATGGCGCGGAGCTGATCGCTGCTGGGTCTCCACTTCTCTTCCTTAGAGAGTAAGCCTGAGTTATCTTCATCCTCATTGCTCATGACAAGTGGTAGACTTAGAAGTGTGAAGGTTCGAACATCTTCTCGAAAAGCCAACTTATGGTAAAGTAGACCAGCCCCTGATGAGGTAATTCTGAAGACAAAACAATGCGTCATTAGTTTTATCGTCTTTCCTTGCGTCAGCTTGCTTATTTAAAGCAGTATAAGTTGTAACAGGATAACAGAGATTGGCTGAAGGAAATACCTTAAATTAGTTCCAAACAGCAGAAACAGTGAGTAACTTGCTAAGATCCAGGTACAACAGAGTAAATCAAAACCAATTGCTGTAGATAACGAACACAGCAAACCAGAGATTCAAGCGATTGTTTTACCATACAATAACTACTGGTCACAGCCCAGGCGAATATGAAAAAAGGAGATATCGACACTAAATCCTAGAAAGCAAGTAACAACCCCCGTGAATGGTAGTTCTAAGTTAATCACTTGGAGTCAATGTTCAAGGAAAACAACGAACAATCACAAGAGTGTGACTTTGCTAGTAGGGGGTGGTCTAGATTCGCACTCACTTACAGCTACTAAGTAATATTTGAATTTTGAAAAATTTTGTTGTCTTGACGACTTACCTTGGCGCCAGAAGACCCAGTGCAGGGGCAGACGCACGAGAGTAGACACGTCGCACGAGTGCAACGGACTCGAGTTCAACCAAGGCCTGGGCCAACGCCGAGACAGCAGTGCACGCGGGATGTCGGAACTGTGTAAATTTATTCAATAGAAAGCTAAGCAATTGTGCAGGATTATAAATTTATTAACCACTATGACAAACCGAGAAACAGTCGTTAGCGTTGGCAATCCATTCCCGCGACGTAGATCCAAAACATCTACCTGTAATGGGGATAGATGCCCAAACCACAAACGAACCCTTTGGATTGTCTATAGGACGATTGCTCAAAAATAAGGCTAACTTTTGTGCATTGGCTCTGGCTTCCTAATCATCAGACACGGTTGTACCCAATGGATAAATAAACTATTCACTTTCTTTCGTGGTATCGTCCCGTAACCACCTTCCTCGTGATTGGTTTCAGTCGGTATTAATGAACAAGAGGATTATCAAGTGGATGCATGAAGTGCGACGTTGCTACAGGGCCTTAAAAAGTCCTACTGCGATCATCAGGTTGTTAATGCTAGAAGTACTTTGCGACAAGATCGTAAAATACATACAAAACTCAGTTCCAGTACACATAAAAATAAAATTAAAGGATAAAAGACGCGAGATTGTATGCGGCAATTCGCTGTGCCATTGGAAAATTTCAAAAAAGACGTACAGCCTCCGATTCAGACTCTTCGCTGTGACTTTTAGTGGCTGTATTCGCGACAAAAAGCACAACATTCTTGCCAACGTAGAGGTAGCGAGGAATCTAAAATTATACATGGAAACGGAAATTCACAACGGTATACACGAATCAACAATAAGTAGATAAAGTACTAAATATTAGTTTGTCAAGTGCTAACTCATTTTGCTAGAAGTCGCCTCTGGTCCTAAATCAAATTGGTAGCGAACTGCGTGCCTTAAGAGCACCATTAATTCCCTGGCACACGGCAAGATTGGTGTGAAACGTAGCTCTCCAAGTTAAAGCCTGACTTGACGGTACAGTAAATCAAGCTCAAGAATTAATCGCTTTAAGCTGGGTATGAGAATTTTTTGCGGTGGAAATGCATTGGTAAATGTAAAAGTTCGGCCTTGTAGGAAGTGACATGATTACAATGCGTATAAACTGACAATTGACCAATAACAATGCAAGGGTATTTCAAAATTCAAAAACTAAACTTACACTTTCTGACTTTGCAAAGCCAATGACGGAGAAGCACTTTTCGTCTTTTTTATCTACCTTATCCAAATCTTCTTTGGTAAAAGGGACAAGAGTAGTTCCGTACCAGAAACCTATAAAAAAGCCCTGCCTGCATCACAGGAAATAGTTGGGATGTGGTCAAAATCAAAACCACAAAACAAAGTTCTTCTGACCATGAAGGATTCCTTTATCGGCTCTTATACAAACTACGGCTTCACCGCATGAAGGCGTTCGCCCACCATTGCTACCATTTCAAAGTATTAAACAAGGTGACCGTTTCAGAAGGCATGAAGATGGTGCAAGAGTAATGTCCCCCACAGGAGTTTTAATTAACATCAAGGAAGCCGTGAGTAAGGACATGATTACTTGTAGACATAACCGCCGTTAAAATGAGTGTAAATTAGCTAATGTGACACCCCAAACGACGTGCGATAAAGTGCTATCGGAAGCACTTATAACAAACAACGGACATTGCTTTTGGGCAAAACTGATCTTTCCCTGTGAGGGAGTTGAGAATATACGTTTTAAGAGCCGAAAAATGTTAAATGCTCAAATGTGCTCACCACTAATTGTGTCCTCTTTGGCAACATGAGTTTGTGATTCATCATTCAAATGATACGTCGTGACAGCTGCAACCCCCACGCTGGGATCTCGTGCTAAAAAATTGCACAGAGTGGGAGGACGAGATTCTTGTACTAGAGTGAAGCCAGCAAGGGGAATGCGAAAGTCCTCCCCAAGCATCAGGTCGACCTTCCAGGGTCTAGTCGGCAGGGCCCGATTCTGGAACAGGTTCAGACTCGGAATCGCCTCGCTTGAAGGCCACAAACAATGACCGCTTAATCTACATTCCTGTCAACATTAATCAACGCGTACTCATGGAGCGACCAGAACTCCACCCGTCAGTGTTTCTTAGTTTGGATCAGTAGATTTGAAATCCTTGTGGAACCTTAGTACTAAGTACACAAATGATATCTACATTTCTGGGATTCAATCTACATTAGTCTAGGAATGTTTATCCGGAAGTCATATATATTTCGAGGAACAAAAAGCCTAAACAAAAGTCCGATACTTAATATTAGCCTCTACTACTCGTATCCGAGGTAAAGCGATGTGTATTTATTTGGCATGAAGGCACAGGTGAGATTGTGAGGTCCAATAACGTAAAGCTGTAAATGTCCACCGCCTACCTTACATCACTGGTTGATTTCATTTTCCGAGCATTAAAACAACTTTCTTAAAAGTCATGTCGCATTACTTGATTTGCAACACTTACCAGTAATCCGAGGAACTTAACTTTACGGTTTTCATTAAATGATACCTGCAAACTTTCGCTCACCAAAGGTTATCATTACGCCCGAACTTATGGGCGATATGTGAGCACCTCCATTTGTGCGTCCTTATAAAACTTCTAGAATTACCAATTCGATGTACAGACTTTCAGATTCTTTCCTGGTTATTTCAGCTATACACAAATTTACATCAGGAAAGATTTGTGAAATTCATACCTATGTATGCCTACTTACTAAACACAGGGGCTCGTAAAAAATTGACTTGAATGACACAACTAAATAAAACAACAGTTACGGGACTGATGGCACTAAAAAATCACAGAAAACAGCTAGCATTACACCCAGCAGAGGATCACAACCGCCACTTGCTGTGCATACTTATTTTAAATTAGCAGGATTATTTGTTTGAAATCAACGACTTTCTATTAGCATCACGGCATCCCGCATCGCGTGTATGCTATGGACCAAAGACTTCGACACAATACAAGACATACGGAATATTACTATGAAGGCTTCTGACATATCCGGCCACATGAAGTCTAGGCCTGTGTTAGGAAATGTTTAACTCACATTACCCATTCGGGTTTTGTATTACGGTGGAAAACGGTTGTGTTGAAGGTTTGCATTAATCACTAATAACAATGAAAAATTGTACTTAGCGCCTACATAATACCCGAATCGCTTATCTCTTAATACAATTCCCTTTAAGCATTGCTGAGTACACACATACCCCAAAGCTCACTGTTCACCTGGTCTACGCATGCAGACGTAACACGACGAAGCCAAGCCTAGGGAACTAATAAACCAGTCATCTTCGCACTAACTTTTAAGCTCAAATAGCTATTTTATGGGTAAAACAAACTGGTAACCCAAATATGACCACAATAGCTGACATTCCAATTATTTTAGCCCTTTCCTCAATGAACGAATTACGTTCAAGATAGTCTATTTGGTAATAACACTGACAAAACACCTGTTCGCATGAATTCCGGCCTAAACTGTAATGTTTTCTGGCCCAAAAATCAGAAGGAATTTCATGGACATTCATAAAATATTGTTTGTTTATTGTCACTAAGTGATTCCATTCAGGGACTTATTGAATTGGCTTCGTTAAAAGTGTGAAAGTGATTCGTAAATCAAGTCGGTGTTAACACTTGCCGAACAAGATACTTTCCCTGTCGGTTATGTTTGTAAAAGAGAAAAACAAACACATTACAGAAATTGAATCACCACACCAGAAAAATAAGCGCAGCTGCTTTGCTGCATCAGTTACACTGGTTGGAAATTTCTGAATCCGATAAAATTTAGGCTGTACTTTTTGATTCAATTTACCGAACAGATTTTAAGATTGTTTACCCATTTCGATGCTCGGATAATGAGGTAAATACGCAACTTACTTAAAATCAAAGCTGGTTCCACGCAAAGCACCAAGAAGTTCATTAAATGCTGACACCCTTTCTTGCATCCTGGATGAAAATGCCACACGTTTAGATGGTCCTGCTGCGTTCTCCTCCTGATGCTTCAATTCATATCGTGAGGGAATATGGTAGCCGATAATGCTCACGCTTACGTGCGCGCTTTGTAAGCTCTTAATAACCTCACTCAATTGTGCCGTGTCTGTTTGTCCTCCGAGATTGCTCAAAACAATTATGCGTTTTTCCATAATTTTACCAACAGCACTATCAGATTTAGTAAATCTCACAATTGACAATCTACTTGGCCTTTCGAATTAGGTGTTTTAATCCTACTAGCATTGCACCTAACACTAAAAGAGGAGATCAGACCAGGGAGAAATTACAGTCTCCTGTTGAAGAAGTTGCTGTAAACCCATTGTTTAGCGTTTCAAGTATATCCCAATCATATGGTGAGAGTTCCCGTACAATGGAAACATTTGCCAAACCGGTATCTATGTTAGCCGACACTCCGTCAGTGGTTTCAGTGCCCACCAGTACAAGCGCAAAATGATCTTTGCTTTGGGAAAACAACTAAGTAGAGAGGGTGAGAATAAGTTGAAATGCCAAACCCGACGCTGTGCAAGCAGTTTTAGACATTCATGAGCGGAACGGAGAGGAGAACCGTCCATATGTGCGCCCACATCGAGTATGGCGCAAAGAGCCTCCTGCAATTATGACAAAAGTCTAATTCTATAGCGGTAGGCCAAACAAATAAAGACTGATAACGCGTGATTTATTTTCACACTGGAAAAAAATGTCATCCATACCGCTCAGACGATTGAACAGATTTTCAGCCCCAGCTAAAAAAAATAGTTCTCCGTGCTGAGAAATGGTACTTGATTCAGATTCAGTTAGCTAAAAGTAGTGTGAAACATACAGGCAAGCAGCAATTTAACTAAGGACATTAAATGATATTGCAGTAAATTAACTTCCTATTACATTGATTCAGCATTTTCGGCCTTCAAGTTGATAACTCAAAAGGTCCTTTAATTTAAAGTGTGACTTCATAACCATTGAAAATCAAGAGCTAGTAACGCACTTTTAAAAACAAACGGTTTCAAAAATTCTAAACACAAAAGAGTAAAACGTTTAAACAGACTTTCCTAAAAATGAATTAAACCAATAAACCATTCAAAGTAAGCGTAATAAGACACCGCAATATTATTACGAACAATCTTGATTATTGAGTTAAGTTTATTGATTATGTTATTTGCCGCCAATGGTATATCTCCAAAACAAGTATCCACTAATGAACCAGCCATGGTGTGGGCTTTATACAATCAGTGTAACCGGGAATTCAGGCACACGTCTAATTGGGAAAAAAATGTATTACCTACGAACTTGCATCTTATGATATTGACAAACAGATTATATACCAACGTGACTCCACTTACCACACTTCGCAATCAAACAGGGGAGTAAAGGTTTTGACTAAACAATTTAAAGGTAGGCTGATGATATCACAATGACACATTATTACAATAACCTCTAAAAAGGAATTCAAGTGACATAGATGGGGTAGTGTCTTTAAAAGGATAAAGAGCAGATTATTATAATGAGATCATCAAATATTGTAATAACTTTTTTTAACAAATCTATAGGGCTCAAAAAATTCTGCGTTTTGTAATTTCTTCTCTAACTTATCTAGAATTTAATGCGGCAAAAAAAACAGAGTACAATGTTGCACTACTTTCTTAAAAGAAAAATTATAAATAAAAAGGTGAATGAGCCTGCGGGTCAACGTCGAAAGTGGGCTAAGGGAGCCAAAGAGATTGAATAACTACCAATGACTTTCGAGCAAGTGAACAGCAGCTTTTAATATTGCAATAATTACTTCTGTTCAAGTTTAGTCTGCAAATAAATCAATAACCATAAGTTTTGCACATTCACAAGAATCAAGATATTTGATTTTAAAGCGTTATTTCAATACCTAGAATAGATTTTTTAAGTTTTTCAAAATCGTTAATTTAGGGATTCTCAATAAGTCTTCAGAATACCAAATATTCTAAAATGTCTCAACTCTGTTCCGCTGCAAAGGGTCTTAAAAGTGATGTAATAGTAAGCAACTGTTGCAATGAGCTTACAAAGGTCGTAATTGTGAAAATGGACTTCCAAGATTGAAGATTTGTCCAAATGGCAGTAGACTTGAAGTACCAATGGTTTGGTGAGCTTAAAAATATCATAAAAATTTCCTTAATTCAATGCATTATTTGCATTTTCTGCATTCCATAGAGAGTTTGTTTACTCAATATCACTCAAGTATTTGGTTATATTTAGTCTTCATTATAAGACTCCACTTTTTCAAACAAGGGAGATTTTTTAGACAAAATTTACTGTCAGGGTGTCTGATTTGGCATTTTTTATAAAAGTTTATCGTATTTACTTCAGATGTAAATACCTGAATGTATTAAACTTCTTCCTGATAATTTACTTCACTTGGCTTCCAGATGTGCGTGCAGGTCCATTCTTTAACCTGCGTAACTCATTTGAACGATAGTGTACTTTTCCAAAATATCACAAAATCACTAAAGTAAAACTGCTTAAAGTGAGCCAAGTGAAAGATATCCATTTTAAATAATTATTTTTATAATCGTTCTCTAAAAGGAAAATATATAATGAAAATAATTTTTTTGTTGATAATATTGGCTATATTACATAAATGCAGCGCCGTTACAATCATTTTAACCACCCACTCAAAATTTATTCGCTCGGTGTTTTGTATCATCAATTTTTTAGGCTCAATTTATTTATTAGTTTTTTGGTAATGTTAAATTTGACTATCGATTTTGTTTATTTCAATGGCGTTGAAAACTAAGATTCTATTAAAGTTATTGGTGACAGAATAATAAAATATAACACAAATTTTTTAACTATGCGTAATAAACTCGCCTTTTCTTATTTTTGAAAGTTAATTTTAGGTTTTTTTGTAGCTTTCAGAATGTCCCTGCCATCCACTATTAATCTTTCATGCTGAGCTATTACATTAATAACTGTTTTATCAACCTTCCATAAATTGACTCCGATTCCTCTTTGGTTGACAAAATTTCTCAAATAATTCTACGTGAATCATAAATATCAATAAATAATATTAAAGGAAGGATATCACTTAACGTTTGATTGGGAATATTGGTTGATTTCCAGCTTTGAAAGTCTTCATTTGATCCTTTGACGCGTTAAAATAACCTACAATACGAGCAAGTTAACAAAGTGGAAACAAACAAAATAATTTCGATATTGCAATCCAAATTTCCACCGGTTTAGTCTTGTAACTCTGGAATGTGATCTTAGTTCCGGTACATAAATTGACTAACATATATATCTTTGATACCTGAGACTCTCAAGTGACTTTTCATTTCTCTAGTGAAAGCAGACATTAAATATCAGCACCATTTTTATTTTCATGGTGTGGTGAATACTCAAAAACCTACCAAAATTGACAGGTCTTGGCCATCTAGCATCCAGTTGTCTCTATAAAAAATTAAACAATGACGATTTTTTAGGTAGTGTGTGGTGATCCAGTGACTCATTATAAAACCTCTTTTCTAGGAACTATTCGATAAATGGTCTTTGCCATTCGATTATGGCTTCTCGTAGTTTTTTGAAGATTATCTTATGCATTGGCAGTGGATCTGCACCAATGAATACAGACTTGGTGACACAACAATTCTTAATATCAGTAGCTTACAAGTGACGTTGGCTTACACTATCAATTACATAAGCCCTTGTTGCCAAATGGTCATCTTCGGATGTCATATATGTCAGTATAAATGCGCCCCTAACATTAAATTATTAGTCTGAGTTAATGAGTCCATAGCTCTTTGCTCTGACTCCATGTAACATTACTTATGGCTATGAATATATAAACTTCGAATTGGTGGGGAATTCTGCATTGGAAGATTTCTTGATTGAATTTAGTTTGGTTATGTTGATATGAACGATGGCCTTGGATTTCCGGCAATCGCATCAACGCTAGCCTTCACATCGTATTTCCTTTTCCTTGTATTTAAATTATCGTTTTATAAAAAACAACGTTTCTTAGAAGTAAGAAGGTACAGGTAGTCTTCCAAGAACACTTTATAAAATCTATACATGATGATGAATTTCAGCACAGCCGATTTAAGTGTCGCACTGATTTACAAACCTTGTGAAGTCAGCAGTGTCGGTGTTATTTGCAGCCACTTATGCGGGTGCTTGTGTGGCGAATATAAAGACGAAAAGCCGAGGCCGTGATTTTCCGCAAACCAAAAACACCTGTAATGCTTGTGTTTAATATCACTTTCAGTAGCCAGTCATTGCAAAGTCAGCTTCTCCAATAAATCATGAGTTGGGAAAGTAAGTTTTCTCTAAGCCGTTTGTAGATCTGTCCTGATTTCTCTTGGGAGGGAATTAGTCATGTAGGCGCGGTCATATTCAGCGGACTCAAAACCAACTCTAAGCAAAAGGTTAGTGGTGGAAAGCAATATTGAATGGCCGGTAGGTAAGTGTAGGCAAAATGAGTTGCATAGTTTTACTGGCAATTAAGTATGCTGAGCCAACAACCTTTGACTTACGCAATGGCCGCCTCAACGGTAAGATGAAGGCAGGTTTTGAATTGATGAGTGATGCAGCTTGCCGTCCATAACTCAGAACCCATTAGTAGATAACGACCACTCACTACTAATGAGAAGGTGAACTCTTTGCTTCATTTCCACCAAACTAGGACGGCCCAAAACCGGGTCAAACCTGGCTGTGGTGGTGACCCTGGGCATTCGCGATCGTCTAGATCGTGTGGAATCAGTATTGTTTAAGCAGTTGTGTGTCTCTCAGCTATGACAGGTTACAAATTTAACTGCAGTGCATTTAAAGAGCTCCAGTTATTGCTGTGCATATTTTTTAGAGGTTATTTTAAATCAGATCATTTTCTTAAACATTTTGTAAGTAAGCAAATACCTTTGAATCGATACTCTCATGATGTATCTAAATTAATGTTATTCTTATAGACCTATCAAAAAATTAACTTGTCGCATTTGTCACGATTTTCGCATACTGCGCCGATAGCAAATAACATTTCTATCTCTTAACTACTTTTTACTTTGAAGTCAGTTCAGGGCAAAATTAATTCGACATTAATTTGTTTTTTTTTATTAATTACGGTTCATTACATGCCCTCGTCTTTTAAAATAGGAACTAAAATTGCGCTTTTCCTTGTGCTATTTTTATTTCACTTATAGACGCATTTTAAATGCCATTATAGTCGTGTAACACGCTCATCTTGTTCATTAGGTTTGCTTGTTGTGTCACCACCATGCACAATGCAAACGAAATTTCTCGGAAATTACATGTAATTCAGAAAAACAGACGTTTTCGTACCTGCTAGGTAAAGAAGTTAAAGGATATTAAAACACATAATTCACATTTTGGTGTACGAGGAGCCACGTTGAACGGGCGATCACGTTTCTTGTGGTGGCTCTTAACTCTTAGAAGGTCATAGCTTCACCACTAGTGGTCAATGTTTAACCTCCAAAAACAAATACCGCAAGCTGCTGCACCCGTTTATCATTAGGGCTTGAGCTTGCATTTGAAAGAAACACGTCAGTTTGCAGCATTTGGTTAAGTTTTCATAGGCCTAAATTGTTTTTAGAGAACTCTGAGCAAATGAGTAAACTCTGGTCATAACAGACAGGTGACAGATGGATCTCCATCAGTTTGTGTCCAAACTTTTCGACTTAGAAGTAGGATCGACCATCATTAACAGATCCAAAAGCCAATTCAAAAGGCTGTGTTAATTTTTTTGGGTTCTACTAATTGGAATAGAGGCTTATGACATCTATCGTTCTTTGTCAGGACTGCTCTAAAGCATCATTTCTTTGAACTTGAATGTCTTCAGCACACAGTGTTATAAACAGATTTGTTGTTTTTGATACATGATGCCATAGTGACCTTTAAAAAACCTCCTTCATCTTCTTCTCCTCCTATCTCTCTCTTTACAAAGTGCCGCTTCGTCAAAAACGATTCGCGTTGTGGTTTAAGGATAATTGTGCGCGATTAAAGCCTAGGGAATTGAACCTACAATTCGCTGCTGATAGAGGCGACTACCAAGATACACCCATGATTTCCGTAAAATACCTAGGTGTGAAAATATTTTCTTAAGTACGGATAAGGAGGCTGAATGTTCATTAAATTAGTGTATATTTCGGGACTGTGCAAAAAATGGTCAAATTCGTTCTTACGCCTTGTTTGTTTCAGCGATAATTTTCACGACCTTAAGATTGTAGTAATTTCGGTAGACTGTGATTTGATTAATCGCTTTCCACCTGGTCACACGTTTCTTAATCATTCGAAATAAATCCCATCACTTTCATCTACAGTCGTTTCAGCTCTATCGTCATCATCATCATCACCATATCTTTGTGAGCCTGTAGATTCTCGTGCATATTGTTGTTTTGATACACACTTCTAGTGAGCTGATGATCTTGAAATTATCCCTTGTCCATCGAACTTTCGCTCTTCTGTAGGGCATTGCCCTAGCCCAATGCTATTTATTAAAAAGCTATAAGACTGAATCTCGAACATCGGATGGTCGAAAATGCTATATTACACCCAACAACCACATTGAGGCCTGCTTGATTAACTGCTAAAGCCATTAAATTTTTAAATTCGGCTTTAATTTGTATAAAATACCGTGAGGAGTATCAAACAGATGGCTAAGTACCAAAATGTATATTGGCATATTTTACCAAAAAGTGTCCTCTCTAAAGGCCATGAGGTTGAACACAATTAAATACCATGTCATTGTTTCTACTCGGACAGCCTCATATCAGGCTTTCACTGTGCCATTGTCAAAACTGGGCCTTTTCACTTTACCTTCGGGAGCTCGTCAGAAAAGAGTTGCTTAGTCAGGTTACACCAACTTAAAGAATTTCGTATAAACTGATACGAGTGGACGTGTCAGTCAAATGTTCACATAGATTACGCGTCCCCAAAAATCTACCTATATCGGCATTATCTGATTCGCAAATTAACAGAAACCGGTGGACTAAACTGCGCTTGTTTGTTTTCGACGCCGTTTGCAAAATGAAAGACCTTTTTGAAAATGAGGTTCGCAGAAAATGACAGTTTGTCTTCATTTATATAACGCTTCAAGGAACACAGTCCACAAATTTTATGCTCGCGGCTTTTAAGGCCAGCATTTTCCACCTTGTGTGCATGGAATCAAGTATAAATTCGTTAGATTTTTCGGTTTGGCATTCCAGTCATCCAGAGCATAATAGCTTTCTTAACTTCCAAACTTTACCATCCACAGTGGTTCTGGTCACCTATAGAATGAATTTAAGATCACACCACCCTCTAAACTATCATTATCCCAGGTAAATTCAGTTTCAGCAAGACTAAACACTTTACCTCAGTAAGTTTTCCATTTCCAATTAACCCAATAAGTGCCCTTGACATGAGTGCTACAACGACCATTAAAATCAAATTTTGACTTCTCCTTTTCACTGATTTCTCACATCTGCGAACCTATGTGTCCTACCAAAAATTCCTAATCAGTCAATTTAACACTCGAATTTCTTTTGCGAATTTACCCTTCGATTTTTTTACTCTTGGATCAGTTTGTTTCAAATATACTCTGCCTAAGCACTATGAATATACTCCTGTCTGACACGGTGTGACAGTCTAGTCTGGGGTCTCCAATCCCACCTAAATTCTGTAATTGGGCGACGATGCTGAGTTTAGATAACTGACAATTCCATACGTCCTGGGGACTATAATTAAGCTGACGGAGCCTGGTGATTTTTACATTTGACGGCTCTAAGGAAGGAGGGTGTAAAATTATTGAAAAATACGCATTTTTGTACTTAAGCATTGCCAAACAGCCGAAATAATCTGCACTGGTGAATCATCTTATCGTTTCCCGCCATAAATCAACGCATCATTTGTATTTTTTTGCGTGAGTTTGTTCCAGATCCAGAATGAAAGGCTCTCTCGTCCCCAATAAGCAACGGCGTCGAAGTTGACAAGTCCATTGCGATATAACCGTATAAAATTGGCTACTGATATTCTAAAATGCACTCTTAAGAAGATAAGCAACAGACTAGAAAGTATCGTTGGTAAGAGTAACTTTTTAGGTCTGAGTCAAGGACGCATAATAAATCTCTGTTATTATCAATGTTTCCGACCCCTTCCCCCTTCCATCTACTAAATGGGTTTCCACAAAAGACCTAGCCAGTTATGAACGACTTATTCCAGTAGCGCAGGATCGAAAAATTCGTAATCTATTAAGACGTGGATATTTAATAACGACTTGGTGTGTACGCATTCCTCAAGATTTGATTTGCCGCAGTTAAATATTACTTCCGTGTAAAAAAATAAAACCAAAAAATTAGCTTGATAAGAAAATACTAGTCCTTTTTACCGAGCGGCACCGTTACCACACCTTCGTAAGGTCATTGCTTTGGCAACCGTTAACACCTTCGAGCTCGCTGTGCGTGGTGGTTGATAATCACACTATCCGATTAGTGACAAGGACAAACACACATTCGCACGCAGTCAGGACCTGTCCGCGCATGATTTACCATCACCAGTAGCGTTAATTTCCTTTGTATAGCTCACATTAACAGGCGGCATTCTCGCTTCATGAGCTACCACAATGAATTTTTAGCCAAGGTGACTACATTACGGGACCTAACTGAATGTTTTGTGTTCATCAGCTCTTTTCAATATCGTGTCAAGATAAACCACCTCGAAAATGGTGGCATTAGTTGTGGTCTTTGGTCTTTTAATAACCCAGTGCAGATTATTAGGTTGTCCTTCATGTGATTTGGATAATCTCTAATATTACTTTCTTGCACACTGGTGTCTAATAACTGGGTCAGCTTAAGGTTTTAAAAATCAAATCCACAAAGTATTCTGATGTGGCGTCTTGTCCAATAAGAGATTCTCTTGGTAAACTCTAAAACTCAGTAATCATGGCTAAAACGATTTAATGAGTTAAGAACTTCGTATATGCAGTAATATTCAGACTGACAGAATTAGGGATTTTCATGTACCTAATCCTCCAAACACCAACTCTTCCAATCGGATCTTTCTCGTCGTTAGCCCAATCCATTACTTTTGTTTAGTTTCTTGCTGTGTTTAAAAGTATCAAGCCATGTAAGTCCTGCATCATCAGCTGATTTTCGCCATTTTTATATAGGTTTTTGTGAAAACTTCTCGTGTTTCTGCTTTCCAACTTTTCTGTTTGGCTTCATAACTTGTCATAACCATTATCAAATCAGCCGACTTCGTTGATATTGCTCAGTCACCAAGTGGAGACCTTCTGCTTGCTGCAAGTGTCTGAGCATGCGGCTACACATTGAAGAACTACATGAATCGAATCCCGACCAGGGTATCATGGACGAAATGTAACAACATTTAAAGACTTGGCGGGGCTTCCTAAAATTGGTTCATACCCGTCACTCTCATCAACTTAAACATGCACACCCAGGACCTATCCAATGTAAACATCAATGAATTCGGTCGCTGAATGCATTTGCACGTATGCTTGTGCGCATGCATTGGTAGCTCGACAATGAGTCGACATGTGTGAGGATCTGAGAACTGTGGATAAACCTAATGATGCCTAGGCTAAAAATCCTACAGACATCGAAGGAGGTGACTACCGTTATCGTAAAGATCTCATTCCGAATTTTCAGCCTGGGTCTTTTTGTTTAGTTGCTGCTATACTGAGTTAATTTCCTGGATTAAAGGATCTTTGTTAAGGTAAGTTTGGGAAATCGATGTACGTATGGATGAACTTTCATGTCGGGTGTAAGAACGGACCAAGTCCCAATACTGTTTCTGTTCTCAGTAGCCTCACTTGTACGCGTACGTTTTTTGAGTCTTGAGTTCACTATGCCTACTCTAAATTAGCACTGGCTTATGTGTGGTGTTGATCTATATGCCGTTGATTAATCGAATAAAACGGAATAAGCATAGCTTGCGATAATGTCATTAGGCATTAGGCTTATCAGTTTTGCATTATATGAAATTCAGCAAACAAAACACCACAAAGCAAAATGCGGACGCTTTAATAAAGGAAAAGCTAGCCGTTACAAGTTGTGCTTCGCTATCAAAAGCCACAATTTCGGGTCGGTTATACCAATCGCGTGACAATAGCATGTATTGTAAATCAGACCAGCAACTTCATCCAAACAAGAAAAGCGATTCCAGACAAGGCAATACCTAAGAGTCAGATAATTATTAGGCCTAATTTCAACTACAGGCTTGGCTCGAATTTCGGCCCAGACTACATTTTCAATTCTTTGTCTAAATCTCCATTAAGTCATTCCGCATAGAATACAATAGCGCTTGACTCATGGAATATGCTGCACTAAGTTCACGGGAACCCTAGAAAGGCCTACAAACAACGGCACATTTCCAAATGCCACACGAAATAAACATCCTTATTCATTTTGTCAATGTTTTGACACTAACTAATTCAAATATTTCTTGATTCATTAGTTCAACTCTTCTAAACCAAATTTGGCGATTTTATGAACTAATTTATTTTGTCTCAGTCGATTCCATCACAAAATGAGGCTCTTGTTAGTGAGGTTTAGTATCATTCAAAATAAATTTTCATCTATAGAATTGTCCATTACAATACTTTTAAATGCAGGTTACCATCTCGTTCGCCTAACAAAAAGTTACATACTTTAATAGTCGCCTCATTTTGTGACACGAAACCAGTTAGAAAACAGAACTTTAGGTAGTTGTCAACCGAAATAACAGATCAATAGAACCACATTAAACTTAATAAGTTGTTTTCTGTAAAATAGATAAAATTAAACTTTTACTCAAATTTACAAATTAGCAGGCCAATAACAGGGAGTGCCTGTACTTTCGGATATTGAAGCGCGAACATGTCTAAACGCGTAACCGCGTGCACGCGGTTGCACAAACTCACTGTAGTCATAGCAACGAGGACGCATAATGCAGCAACGTTGGAGTCGTCACGTTACCCTCAGGTGACCGAGCCCACACGGAGCACGAACTGTCAGCTGTTCGAAGCGGCGTGTCTGGCTACTTCATTGTAGCTCCATTACACTCACGTGTCGCCAACACCAATAAAACATTATGGAAGTAATTTATCTAAAAATCCCTTCACTAATAGCCACATTATCTAAAAAATTGTTCCATTTAACAGGTTTGAAGTAAAAAATGGTGCCCGGCGTACTTGTTTCGCGAACTAATTACGAGGATGCATTTTTGTAGATAATAATGCCGAAAGAGGCAACCTTTGACAGCTGTTCCAAAAGGGAGGCGACCACGGTAGCTAAGGCCCCAGAATCATCAGCGCAGTGATCAATCACATGTAGAAGTCGGTAATGCGAATTTAGGTAAACACGTGTGGGCTATACGACTAGTAGTTTATTGTTTTCATTCTAGAGATTCACATAATTGCCACCGCAATATCCCAACCACGTTCCCCTACAACTTACAAAATGAATCATTATATTATCGTCAATGGTCAAAATTCAACTAGAAAAATTCTTACAGGGAAGATGAAGCACATTAAATTCACAAATGTCTGTTTCCGACCTAATGGCTATATTACTCGCAGGTGTCATTGATCCATCCCGAGCTGGATTAGAATGAGGTAAGGAAAGCTCTTAGAAATTGTCCTACATAGTTTCAACATAGAAATTCGTTTCTTGACATTAGATAGGCCAGGCTTCTCAGGCCAACCCAAAACCATTACAGTTCAGCCCCGTAGTTGAGAAGAGGAATGCAAATGGTAATCAACTACTTCAGCATTTGCATTTTCATTTCCATGCACTTTGCGTCAAGGCTCCTGCATCGAAGATTTTTCTTACGTGAAAAGAACTTAATCGAATTCCGCCAACTGCTTATAATCACTGCAGACCACAAGTTAAATTCCAAAAGGCCAACCGGAAACGTCAATTAAAATGCTAATGCTAATAATGTTGGGCACTGAAAAAGTGCCTCTTGCGCTTGGATTGTTTAAGGTGTCCCGACCAATAACTGTGAAGAATACTAAAAATAGCAATCTCCTTGCGCTTTGCTATAGGGATTTGGTATTCAGTAATCGAATTAATTGATGCACATGGATGACATAATGAAGAAACGACTAGACGCGTTTCCAGGGTATCACGTTCATCTATTGTTCTAGCACCCCACTGAGCTTCATTTAGGATTTATTCATGTGGTGAGCAGTACGTTACCCTTTCGAACCTACTTGCTGCATTTAGTTTTAGGATAACACACCCACACACCTCCGCGTGTGTGTGTGTGTGCGTGTGTACAATATCGAGCGCATTCAGATTTGCTTTTGCTTTCTCCGGCGTGTTTATAACTACAAAGGAATTAAAGTTCAATGAGTTTCAATTTTTTACAGATCCAGCTACCTCAGAAGTTTCGACTTCGCAGTGTTTTTTCGGAACAGATGTGCATTCCTTGTTGGCATTTTCAACATTGGCTATTGCATAACCATGAATGCAACTTCAGCATGCAAGTAGGATGCTTTTAGACAGGGTCCTGTTTGAGATAGCAAAGACGCAGGCTGCAAAACCTCGGCGTTATAATCTCCACTAACATTATTTTCTTCCATGGAATGTGTTAGTAATTGCTGAAATGGCTAGTGAATACTACGTCAAGAATCCAAAATTTTTCCTTGCAAAATTATAATGCGGTTATCTAACCTTGGGCCATGAAGACGTGCAACTTTAAGAAATGGCCGGGGAGAGGCATATCATGCATCAACGTGATTATGCCAATCTCTAATAGGGTTGTCCCCTACCACTCTAGCACCAAGTATACTGAATGGAGTTTAAGACAGTTAAATCTGGTAAACCTTTGGAGGAGAAATCAACAAACATCAAAACCTCATCGAAGACTGACTGCGAGAGCTTACCATGGGCGTTATCGCCAGCAAAAATGTGTACCACTTAATAAGTGCAAGTAAATTTTCTAGAAATTACTTCGAATAAGTGTATTTTTTCAGCAGAATTACGACATTTACAGATGTAGCAAGGTAGGACGCGAATACGAATATTGTTTCTATTGACTGGAGATTGATAGTTTGACAATGCTTTCCATTTTCGAAATGCTTGGAGCACTCTATAGTTAATGACGTATTAAAATTGGGAGGCACTTCATTATTATTTCAGTCGTTGAAGTATACTCTGGGTATGTCCGCGCATGCAAATGACTTTGCATGAAGTGTAACCACGGGTGACCATGAGTATGGGCATGCATACGTGGTTTCTACGGCCACGTATCCAGGCTCTTGTAAATAGAGGTGGTGAAATGACTCCCATCAATATTGGCATCAAATGACAGAACATACTTCCATGTATTAAAATTCCATAAATTCAGTTGTAATGCGGAAAAACTGAAGGCAACTGTTAGGTGAACCTCATGACTATGGATATGATTTTCATGAGTTGATTATAAACATGTCTTGTAAGAATACAGAGTATATCATGACGGGTCAACGAACATAGGTTGCATTACCATTACCGTTTTATTTATGGACAGTGATTATTGCTAGAACGTAGATAGCCGTCTTCGAGAGCCTATATTGTTTCTTTAATATGCAACTTAATTTTTGTTAAAATTCCTAAACGAAATCTGATAGAATTCGAAAGGTTGGACTCCCTAATCGCCACATATCTAGTCACATGTAAAGCATTCGCGCACGCTCACCGCCCTCTGCAAGAGCGCGGACCATCAGTGTCCACCCTTCCGGGTTAAAGTGTGATCATTTAAAGGATACTATAAAACACTGATCAGAGGCGTTTGTAGGGTCAATTAAATCTGATAATGAGTTAGCTAAGTCCCAACCATCCATCAGCAAGTTTTTTTTATATAAAATTGCCTGAATGGCGACAAGCGTTTGAATACTCGACTGAAACCGCAACCATTGGGCTTGCTAAAAGTGCCTGAGTGTCAGAATAAATAAAAAAACGGAAGCTACGTTTTTTTCTCTAACATTGGTAAATTCCCTCATTTAGCCATTCAGTCATGCTTCTCAGAGGGTATACTGTCCAGTAATCCATTATTATCCAGTTTTTTAAAGAATTTCAACCTATTGCGATCAATAAATTTTCAGCAAACACGGTTTTGAGTTTTTGACATAAGCCCTTTCAAGCCTAGTGTAAAAGTTATTAGTTTAGCACAAAATTCTGCAGTTTATGGAATAACTTGGAAATTTAAAAATTCATACTTCCATTTATGTCTCCAACAATTTCGCATGATGACACGTTGGAAGTAGACTCACTACGTCATTTCGTCTCTGCGTAAATTTTGTAATTCTACAAAATTTACGCTTATGGCAAATTTATGAAGATTTTGAAGCCAGACGTCGCGAAGCCTCTCAAGTTCCATTGAGAAAACTATTAATCAAGTGACATGATTTTCATTTATCATGAGCCAGGTAGTGAACCGAGGAAGAATGGACACGTCACCAGTGTTCAGGTGGCACACCCTCAATTTGGCAACAGTACCGGCACACACACACACACCTCGTGTTTGTGCTCATGCGAGCACATGCGTGCTACCAAGTTTGTGTGCACATACGATCGCTAAGTGATCAAACGCGAACAACAATTTATAACGAGCATAACCTGTTACTAACACCTCGGTTACCTCGTTACAGCACTTCAGACTAACAAGAAAATTGCACACACCAGAGCGTTAGATTTTTGCTGAAATTACAGAGGAACAGCAGCCTGGATCCGTCGAGCAGCTCCATGTCGGCGTAGTTCCGCAAATGCTTACAACTGACAGACTTACAGTAAGCATCGCGTCCTCATGTCCGCCACTACTTCCTACATTGAAGTGTGCCTGAAACAATTTCGCATATCAAGGTGTCTAGAGGATGTGGAGAGATTAGAGCCATCCACAGATCTAATCGGATTAAGGCACAAAAGTTTTATTCATTGAGCCACCTCAAAGAAGATAAACGTCTTAGCCTAATAACTGCTTAAGGTATTTAACTACTAGCTGTTTAATAAAACTAATGCAATCGTGGGTTGCAGAATGACGTGAGAGCAAAAAGTTGAATTTACTAGGAGTTAGAGGCACGCATTGAATGCTGGTCGAATCAATACGCTGCACCCTTCTTTGATCTCGCGCAGCAAGCAATCCTGACGTTAAAGTGACTCCTAACAAATAAACTAACCACGAAATGCACAAGCACATTGCTGAATTAACAGTCTGTGGATGTCAGTAAAAGGATAGCCAAACCACCACCACCAGCAGAACGGAAGTGAACTTCGTTCAAAACAGTAGCACAGTAATCATGTAAATTGTCCCCGAAATCGCAAGTCAATTCTTTGGAGCTTTTTTCAATCTATCAAACTTCCTTTAACTGCAGCAATAATGCAACTCCTGATGTTTAGCAATTGTCGGGCATGTGCTTAATCGTTTTTAGTACCAAAGTCGATTGCAAGGTCTTTTGTTTTCTAATCGTTTTAGAACTAAGGAAGATCTATGGCTATTTTACAACTAGGCTAAATTACCAGTGCGCGGTAAAACTGAAGGCTCAAGTAACATGTTAGTGAGTTAGTCGAAGTGTTGGGAAATCATTATGTATATAAAGAAAAGGCTTTCCAATGTGTACCAAATATGCTGACCTTTTTCCAGATGCCAATATTATCTGACTCAGCGGCTTAGGTGGTAACTAAAAAGGAATAAGTCATGCAGTATTATAATTAATGGGACACAAATATAGAAAATTAGAACTTCCAATAATCCGCAGCCTTCACAATCGATTTCCCAGGAATCTGAACAACTTTCAAAAACACTATAATTCAAATTTTGGCGTGTAATAGATCAAGCCACGCATTGTTGCCACAGACGGTAGTGTAGTCTTACAAAGCGCCAAGTCAGAGCTTTTTAATCCATGCATACGGAAGATTACAGAAATAAAGCTGTAAGTTGCCTTTGTTTAATAAATACTGGTTCACCTACACGAGTGAAGCCGCGGTCGGTTATGCCGACAACACCCAAATCGGCATGCAAAACGTTTGATAGTATTAGTAACAAAAAATCACGTACGTGACATCTAGGTCAATTGAACACAGACAACTAGTCACCGAATGAACGAGTTCAGGCGAAATCGCGGATCAATAAAATAATAGAGACAAACAAAACACAGCAAATTAAACGAGTACTGACCATAATTTTTTTTGCAAATAATGCAATTAGAGTTAAAAATAGCTTTTAACATTTCTCTCCGGTTTCCACACTCACAAACACTGTAATCTCACCCTAATTCGTATTAGCAGATAGACTTTTGACTTACGAGTCTACGAGATTAGTGTTTTCTCGCCTGTTTGTTCCCTTTCTTTCGTTAATTCGGCCAGCACATTTGCGTAACTAGTGGCTCGTAGTTAGAATCAGGTCAAGCAGCTCCCAGTCTTGTTTACCCATAGGACATTTCATACCAAATATTTGGATCGAAAGTTATTGCAAACGGTGGCATACGCTGAAAACTCAGTGTCGCTATAGCACTTATAAGCCAACTTTCTCTGAAATTAGTTGCAGCGACAAGTTTGGATCCTGGCAAGCAAAATAATAGCGAGATCTATCATTTAGGGGGTTGTGTTTTCATTCAAAGTCGATAGGCATGATCGCCACGCCTATTCATTATTCTTAACAGTAATTATACGATTGTCAAAACTTTTGACTCACCACAAATATTACATTGCTTCGTTACACTTTTGCCGACTGGTTATAGCAAAGCCCAGCTCTACGAGGACATGAAGAGGAAAACAGAAGTAACAGGGCAGGTTGGTTATCCATTTGCACGATGTGCGGAACCTACTTAAAACCCTGATTGAGTGAATATCGGGTAATGTGTTAATGTGACCTCATAGACCCAAACACCGGAAAGCATTGCTTGATTTGACTTGGCTTCCCTATGTTTTGCTGCGCAGTCACCGGCTCTGTAAACTGGCGCGTAAATGTCTGTTCCCTCCCGAGCACATCGTTAAAAAATAGTTTTGTTTTGGTTGCTTATGTGTGCTTATAAGTGCAGTAATAGTCAAAGTTTGGGGCAAGAAACATAGGACAGTTCATAAACAGGCTCGCGCAGGTTAAATGTACTTTTGTAAAAGTTCCATGTGTAGGGGAAATTTAGACGAGGTTAAGGACACCTCTGAAAATAACAGGTATAAAATGCAACGTCCTTTACCGTACAGGCAGATTCGAGTAAAAAGTAGGCGGTTAATCTTTTATTTAATAAAAATAAGGAAAGAGGAACGTCCACCAAGAGAACTATGTCTGATGTCTGAACATTGTGTGGGGTTCGATACCACAATATTCCATCATAAACTGTACCATGGAGTTGGCTTTCTGATTCAACCTCGAAACACGGCGAAGACGTGTGCAATCTCTAAATCAATACATAGCTCCTTGGATCCAGATATCTTTTTTCAATGCCCAAGTTTGAATTTAAATTAGCAAATATTTAGAGCGTTTGATGACGTCAGCCATTGTCTAACATAAAAGTTTCGAATTGCGTAATAGCATTGAGGATGATCGGAACCATGGGAGTGATTCATCACAACTTTTCCGATCAGATATATTCATGTATTTATTTCGCATTTTCCCGCTTATGTTACATATATACAATTCCGTAATAATTATATCTTATCACTGGTGAAGCATGCATTTCCTGGAGTCATGTTTATTGGCAATTTGACAACCTCAGGTGATCTATTTTCAATTTACATATTTGCCTATACTGATTAATGGTTGAGCGAGTCAATTAAGTAATGTGCATTTCCAGGTTTCTACCAATAGCTGCTCATTTCATATAGAGCACAAACTACAGCAAATAAATTTTCTGCTAGCTTGACCACTCTATGGGCCGAATATTAGCTTTGGCATATTAAGCGTTGTAATTCAAGTGTATGTACTACTAAGCAAAGATCAAGTGTTACATAAGGTTGGAGGTAGATAAGTGTAGATTCATTATTCTATGGCCGAATAAGGGCGCGGAAGCATGTTGATTTAAGACCGCCACCACGATTCAATCATGACTGGCCACTACGTTTGTTTACTGCCTCGGATCCCCCATTGAGATCCTTGCCCCGAATCCTCAATTCCACCTTGAACCTCAATGTTTGTTCCACACCGCATCGACGTGAGCCCACTTAACTAAACGCTCCGGACTCCATCGACCATCTATATAAACACTTCGGTGGCACGGACCACAGCTGTTCACAATCACAACCTATTAAGTCACGCCAACGGCCGCCGTTCCACACAACCAGATTTAGCGTCCCAATAAACGGTTGAGCCTCCGTTGCCTTAGTAATTGGGTACCTGGTGTCGGATAGGAGCGCAACAGAAACAATAATATATTTGCGCTCGTGTGCATGCAAGTCCCACATCGAAGCCTTCAGAAATAGATTTACGAAATTGCAAGTTCGAGCATCGAAATTTAGTAAAGAGCCATTAACTCGACTGGGAAATGCCTTGGCCTTTAAGCAAACATGTAGCGGAATAAAGCGGCTTTAGCAAAAAAGCTAACAGCTCAAGTGTACTGAGTGCGATCGAAAACTCGCGAGTGCAATTGGGAAAGTGATGGAACAATCCCTCATTCAAATGGTGGTTGTTTATGCAAATACATAGATATCATTATGATTAAAAGACTACTTCATCGAAAAGGTCGTTTAAGACTTCATGAGACCCCAACTGCATCCCTCGGCAAGCACAAAACGTTGAGCCTGATGACTAAAGAGCTTCGTGGTATACAGGCAGATTATACAATAAAAAGATAAATCATTGGAATCATGAAAAATCTCCCTTAAAATTGTGATGAACGCAAATGATGTAGTTTTGGTAATGATTTACCTGACGTCATGCTCCGCCGGGTGGACTTTTGTGTCTGTAATAAAAGAGGAAGTCAACTTTTGCAAGATTGCACCCTGAAGAGAAGTAATGCCGGATCTGGAAAAGTCAGTCATCTTGGTTCCTTACCACTGGAAGAAGGTACATTACAGGGATTGAGACCCAAATTTTTGTTTAAGTGTAATGTTATGGGGGGAAGTAATCTAGGTGGTCAGCACATGAAAGTGGAAACCATTTTTGACAAAGGGTTAGTTTGTGATACCGTCACTCGAAAATGATGCCACAGCTGTGGAAAGTGGTCTAACATGGCTGTAATGTATTGGTAACTAGCACCGTGTACTTTGCAAGGCTACAGACCGAATGGACGTACCAGGACTTTTGGGCCTGGTGAAAATCCCCGCTATTTATGGTAAACCGTAGAAACTTTTAGGAAATAACTTGAGAGCCAAATAATATAACTTTTGGACTGCGTGAATTAGTGTGATCACAGCTCAAAACTGGCCCCTGCCAAAAAACATCTAGACAAATGTATTCGTCAAGGTGTCTGTGTTATGTTCACCCGCGAGAGGATTAGTTAGACCCCCAATCAATTCACAAGTTTTGCTTTTCTCGAACCGCCTTATTTACAACGAGATGTTATTTTCATCACGATGTTGAAGGTGAAACGTGGGTTTCCGAGGCCATATTACTCATTCACACTACTGCCGGTCAGTTTGCATGTAATCTGTTGTCGCAACCAGTTCTTAGTGCAACTTAGCAGTTTTTGTTAAAATGAGCGAAAACTTGGGGTTTTTGGACTTTACATTCGTAGTGTTAAAACTATTTCTTGTGAATGACCATATTTTAATCGATTGACAGGATCAGTTCATAAAACAAAAATTTTGACCACCATCAATAATATCAGACTGGACTGGAGCCAAAGTAGCACGTCCAAACTTGTGATGTCACACTCGGAGATAAACTCGATGCCTAGGCTATGAAATCAGGCCGACCTCTGTACCTATTTACGGTTATGCTGAATACATTCCTCAGATCGGCAGTGTGTTTTCTTTAAGGGAAAGATCTGTAACGAAGTGAAGCAAAAAATACAAAATGAGAAGCTTCTTTAGGAATCAGCCGACAACCACCGACATTTAAAATGGTATTAACTAGTAGGGAGGCGCTAAATCCGATGCTTTTCTCTCGAAAAAAACCACATTGACAAATGGGCGACCTGAATATTAACCTTATTTGCCCTGATCTCATTGTAGGCACCGGGTTCGAATCTGTCACTAACCCTTTAATTCCAAAACGCCAACTCCAACAAAAGTAATTTACCTGGCCATTACTGTTGTCACTGTCGTAAGCTGGGAAGACAGTTTTGTCTCAATGGATTTGTCCCCTTAATTAATCATGATCATGATCATTTTTTTTCACGTAAAGCTCTGTTTGTGCGATTAAACTCAGAAAGCAGTCCTTCCCTAGACTAGAGTTCCCTCATTTCAAAAGGAATGTAATCAATTTTTACATGAGGCTAAATGCGTGTGGTCCTTGCGCGAAGAATCAAGAGGCATACAGAAATTTGTGATGCTTTTTTAGCAGGAAGAATGCGCTTTTTAACTAATTGGGCGGAACTTCTGAAAATTTTTATATATTAGGCTCACCTGTTTGCCAATAGTTATATTAAGGGTGTAAGCTAACTCTCCATCATTTTTTAACTAAATGGATATTTCTCTATTGAAGGAAACTGATTTAACCTGCTCTTCATGCTAAGTAATGATGGACAGCTGCTTCAATCTTTTCATAAGCATATTAGCCAGGCATCCAGCGTAATGGATCATTAAAATTCCAAATCTCAGAGTCTACTTATGCGACCTTTTTATTGAGTTTTGACAAACTTTTTACAAGCTTTGGTGGTTACTCTTTCTGTTCTTTACCACTCAAATTAGAAATCAACATCATATTCGCAATTACTTTAACTACGTTGACCTAACGGTAAAGAGTGTATAGAGGCTGGCAGCATAACATCCGAGGTTACCTCAAATCACGGAGGTCTTAAGGACGAGAAACACTAAAGTTGTGTTTGTGCGAAAGCACATAACAAGGTCAAGGTTGCGAAACTCCGCAATCATGAGATTCTGGCTGACAGTCGTTCATTTTATGCTTCAAATTAACCTCAAAGTTCTTAAGAGTAGCTCCAGACGAGATATTTCTGCAGCCATTTTTTCATCACCGGGGTGGGGGAAGGTGCTAACAGTTATCACGTAGTGTGAGACAACCCGATTTCACACCGAATTGGTGACGAAACAACCACACAGCAAATTGCGCTCGATAACAAAATTATAACCTGGTCACAGGTTGCAACATAAACTGGTAGTCGGACTCTATATCAGTGATCCCCAAAAATTAAGTATGAACAAAGTGAATTTGAAATCATGCTTTGGATTAATCTAAGACAAGGCTCCATTATCAATCCAAAATCAGTGAATGAAAAGTGACCTAATTAATCAGTATAATCCCACAAATAAAGTATTTTACAGTACACTCCAGACTACGTGAATGCAGCTCATGGTTAGGCTCTAGCAATGCTGTACGCAGTCATTTTCGGACAATCTATTCGTGGACACGAAAACAAAAAATGTAATAAATAAATTAATCACCCTATTTATAAATCATACTGAGAAAAAATTCGCGATTCTAATCAGTTGCCAAAATGTTGGTTGCACAGATTAGGCAAACAAATCCAACCCTAGTTAATTCTATAACACCAAGAAACAACTTTATGCATTATACACCAGAAATGGGCAAGATAGTCGTCGATATTACTTATTGGCCAAGACGCATATTGGTAGGAATGTACCTCGCGAGTACGCTGGCATCACAAATATGGTCACCTCACACAAGTATGAAATCATGTGCATTCTTACAGCACGCGTACTGTTATACCGGCAAAAATTGGAGTGGTTCAGTTGAATGGAGTGTAGTCTTCACTAGTGCCCATTGCGACTCTTATCAATAAAAATGCCGCACGTGCATTAAAGACGCTGACTTTATTAGTGTAAAGATTATGGGTGCAAGACGTCATGAGCTTGTTTACTCACGTTAAGTAAATAATAATAATAAGCCTGGCCAAACAAGAGAACCTGCATTCAAGTTTTCCAGTGGTAAAAGCACCAATATGATATGTACATTAAACACGTTAGGAATCATCATGCCAAATCAGAAGAGAAATCGTAATGCAGTTATTGGGGTCGTGATATCACGGTGACAAAACCCAAAGCTGCCTGATTGACGAATTTTCAGGTGTTTTTCTAAGGTATGCATGTCACAATCGAAATTTAAACGCATCGAGCAGCTCTTACTACGGGATTAGGGGACTGTGCTTTTGCATGAGCACACTACTTGAGTCCGACTCAGTAAAATAACCGAACGCCTGACATGGTTGAACTAACGATACGCTGCGAACAGGAAAACCTAATCCTGTATCTTTATTCTGGAGTAGTATGATTGCCATGACCCCAACTAGTAGTTACGGAAACCTCAGACAATTCTTACGACCTTCTGACGGAGAACATTCCGCAAGACACCGCCCTACCAGGACTTGAAGAACACCACAGATCTTGACGTTTTTTGTGTATTCTGATAATAGACAAGATTGGGGCAGGTTAATGGGCGCCGGGGAAAACAGATATAAAGGAGGAAATGGGAAAGAAGCGTGCTGGCAGTTAACAAGTACATATGTAACACACGCACCCGAAAAAAGTGCTACTTCGAAACGACAAGATTCCACTGTACTGGAGGCGAAGGAAGACGGAAGTGCTAGCGGGAATGTGAGGTGATGGGAGCAGAACTCGAGAGCGGGGAGAAACGAAAATGCAAGGAATAAGGGCTCAGCTAAAAGCGCGACACTGGCTCCTTCCATTCTACAGTTACATTGAGGAGCATAAAATCGCGGTTCAAAATATATGGATGGAATGGAAAAACAAGTAGCGACGATAACTGGCCAAGTGGAAGCAGCGGGTAGTAAAATTTTTGGCTTTTTTTTAGGAAAAGTTGATAGGAGCAAAACAAGTACTGGGTACCTAGTTTACAGAGGAATTGACTCAACGGAGGAATCAAAGTACAAGCACAAACACGAGCACACGTTGAGCAAGCCCCATTGAAGCTGCACTGAAAGATGTTGGTAAATGCAAATTTATGTACATAAGGCGTTGAAGGGCGTTTTCGCTAACGCACACTGGATAGTTTCCTTGTTTTTCGCATTTTTTTCATTTCTGTTGCATATTGACTATACAGGTGTTGACGATAATGGTAGCAGGAGAGCGATCACGTATAAAAAGCGGGATGAACTTGGCAACATCACGCGGAATATATGTACAGGAAGAGAAAATGAAAGGCTTTGATACAGTACCGCAAGTTTAGGGGAGAGATTCCGCCGGTAAGTCGTCAGCAGCCTTGTTTTCTGTGCTAATTGGACGGTTACTTGGTGGTCTATGAAGAGTGGCTCTCACAGAAATAGGATGACTTTTCTGATGAATAGTGGGTGGCGGCGGAACCGGGTTAGAAGATGCAGCCGATGAAACGAAGAAAGCACCGGAGGGCGCATTTCGCATCAGACTGTGATTGCTAGATGCTGGACCTGCAACCGCACCCGTAGATGATGGCTGAATAAGGGGAAAGTAAAAAGGCGGTTGCTGTACTCCATATGATAGCAAATGGGGAGGGGCGGTCTGTGGATAGCCCGCAGCAGCTGCTAAAACAGCCCTGTAATATAAGGCGTTATTGTCCGTAGTGATATTGTTTAATCCAGTAGTTTGATCACCAGCTGCTGCAGCAACCATTCCGGTGGGTGGGACGGCAGTAACATAGTAGGAGGGCAAACTTGGAATACCGGGATAAGGGAGGAGTTGTGGAGCAGGGAAAAAGTGGTTTCCATTAGGTTGTGGTCCAGCAGCAGAGTGAAGAGGAGCTCCTGGTGGCACCAAAATAGGAAGGTTACTCATCGTAACTGCTGGCAAAAAGATTGAAGGCGCAGGGTCTGCTTCAGTGATTTGATGTAACTCGGTTGCTTCGTTTGGTTTCACTGAATCTTCTGTAACAGAGGTTTTAGCCACAAATGCAGCATCGGAAGGACGAACCAAAGAAGAAGTCTGGGGAGCAACACCGATTGGCTTTTGTCCCTTTGCGCTATAGACGACGCTAACACTGGGGCTACTTACAATTGCTTCAAGTAATTCCTCCTCCGTGACGTTTACCCAGCGCAGGCGGTTAAAGGCGAGGAGAAGGGTGAGAGGGCAACTCTGATTATTTTCAGATAGGATAGACATAAGGTGTTGATCACGGTGCAAGTTGGCGTCGCTAAAGTAGTAGTCCCTAGAAGGAGTAAACGACAGTTCGATGACGTATTGGTTGACATGAAAGCTCAAATGTTTGGATGTGATCATTTGACTAAAGCCTAGGATCGAATTTAAATTTTTGTGCTACTTTAAACAAAAATTGAAAGGTAAAACCTTACTAGAAACAATGTAATGCCAATAGAGGGCGTTGTTAACGGTAGTCAATATCAGGAACTCCAGCAGGTGATGAAACAACGTGGTAATATTCTGACTAAATAACTAGAGAACTGGGAAAAGGAATCAATTGCTTGGTCGCATATTACATCGACCGGAAGTAGAGAACTGGAGAATTGACTAGGGTTTTCTGTATATGATGCCTAGCGTGGACTTAGCCCCACCCGACCGCCATTTATCAAAATCTCAATTGCGCCAAGTAGTAAAATCGGACGATGTCAAAACTTTGGGTTGTGACCCCACGGAGTAGTGAGACTATCTGGCTTGTAACAACCACTTGTTTACAATGGCGCTAAAATAAAATCAAGGAGCGGCAAGTGGAAAAGAGCAGAAGTAACAAAAAAGTTGAGTGAAATCGGCCTTTGGCAGGACATTGAGAAACAAAGTTGAACTTACACATGATGTCTAATATAATCATGTTTCGATTGTAGTTTTAGAAACTTTGTTAGATGTGCACTTCTTGGAACGAAGAAAACTTTATCATCGACAACAACTACGTCTTCCTTTTTTCCAGCAACGGAGTTGGAAGAAACCGAAGTTGAAATTTCCCCCGCAATATCTCCAGTAGCAGCGACCACACCAGCAGCCTGCATAGCCGCAGCCACTGTCGGATTACTTCTTAGACATTCCGGTATACGGGCTTTGGACCATCCTACTTCATCTATGTAATCAACCATCTGTTCGAGGGAGAGTACTTCGGCAGATGTGGTAGCAACGGCAGGAGGGGTAGCTTCAGGGGAGGCAAGGCACACTTGAGAGGAAGATACTTCCGGAAGGAGAACAGCGGCTTGCAGAGCGGCCGCGCTTCCGTCTAGAACAGCAGCCTCGGTGGAAGCAGGAACAGGCCCCGAGGGGATTGTAGGGATTGGAATTGCTGAAGGTGTGATGAGTGGCGAGCCGGGCATCATCATATTGGGGAACAAGTAGGTTACTACAACATTAAATATCAATGCATTTCATTATCAGTAGATACAAAGAGCGTGCTCTGAGTGGGTACACCGAACCACGGAATCAACCTACCAGGTGTAACGGGTCCGAGAGACGACATTGTCTGAGCAACAGCTGCGGCTGATTGATGTAACGCAGCCTCAGCAGTAGGTGCAGAAGGAGGGAGAGGCGGTGGGGGAGGGCCACCACTACTCTTCTGCATCAAATATCCACTGCCAGAATAACCACCCCCACGAACACCGGCTCTCCTCTGTCGAGACGAATAAGATCCACGCGGTGCGCCACTTGCGTAGACGGTAGCAGTAGGGAGCGGTTTTGGCGGAGATTCTGTGTGATTGTTCCCTTGAGGAACTTCGACTTCCTGGACCGGATCATGGTCTGTGCCACGCAAAATCTGACGAGGGTAGTAACCATTAAGAGGACGACCACCACGACCTCGGGAAAACGGACCATTTGCAGATGAACCACCTCTGCGGCCTCCACCGCCACGTGAAAGAGTGGATGCAGATTGATGACAGTTGGATTGGGATACGTTCGACTGACTTGAAGCTGACTGATGAAATCCACCGGCAGAATTCGAGGGCAGTCGAACACCTCCTCGACCACTATTACCTCCACGAGAACTGGGGTATTCAATATCGACATTTTGCCATTTTCGTGTGGGCTTTTCTAGAAAAAAAGGAGAAAAAAATAATTTAGACAAGCATTCCGATAGACGAATAACGGATCCGAATCGATACCATAGAGCGGCAGTGGCGTTTATCGTATCTCCCCAGTCAAAGATTGTCAAGAGTTAAAAATTGTGAAATGGCCCATCACATACCAAAACAAATGAATTCCTAATAATTATTTCAACGATCCTAACGGGACAATAATAATTACCGCCCGAAACTAAACTATATAACGACAAACATACAGAAAGTACTTACTACTTTTTGGTTTTTCATCAAGAGATTTAGGCCTCCCAGAATTTGATATCATTGAGCGGCGTTCAAATGGAGCTGAGGGCTCAGGCCAAGCATCAGCTTCAAACAATTTCTCGGTGGAGGTTGAATGGGGTTCAGCTGAATCCTGCTGTCGCAATGCACCCCCGGAAAACGTATTAGAGCTCGATACTGAGATTGGGCGCGATTTCCAAGGGTTTGGTTTTTCAGCAAGTGGGGAATCCCCCAGAACTAGAGCGACCCCAACAGCCCCCCCATTCAGTTCCACAGATTTTGCTTTTGTTGCAGAAGCATGGTTAGATGTAACTGCGAGGTCTGAGACCTTTGATGCCAACGAATTACTCATCTTAATTGCCTACAAACGAAAGAGGCATCTCAGTGTACAGAATAAAACCGTTAAAACAGAAAATGATCAAACTAAGACTTAGTAACTTTAATCTAAGAGCATTTTCTGTCTCATATTAAAGTTTTAGCTATCTCGAACAAACATGGAACAGTGGAGGCTCTGAAAAGTAATTAAATTCCATCAGAAAAGTTAGAAGAAAAACCTTTGGCAGTCATTTGGGAATGCTAAGGTGGTGGTGCAGAAACTTGGGTCAGGTTTACCAACCTTCTTGAAGAGCAGTGTGTCGCGTTAGAAGCCGTTCATCGGCAAAACTGGCTGATATGCACATAAACTCAGAGCTAACTTAAAATTATTTGTTAGACTATCATCGTTTAAAAGCCTTGTTAGGAATTGAGTGTCTTAACTGGAAAGTGTTATTGCTAATGATTGGTCTAAATGTAAAAGAAGCAAAATTAAATCAAAAAATAGCAATGCAAATGCTGTTTTCACATTAAACATCACTTGATTTATGATATAAAAACTGAGTGCATCAATAAGCACAAACGTATTCACAATCAGATGAGCGTCAAACCCACCGAAAGCCAAGAACCACGAAGTCGGCACTTGCCAGAAAAAGTGCCAGGCAAAAGCGCACAATTAATTTAAACAAAATACCAACCAATCAGTTCGGAAGCTATTAAAATTGTGCCTGAGAAAGCTAAACCATATATCGTATCTACGACACACTTGGTTCAAATTATGTTATTTTTTTATATTTTATTTGCAGTTTAGACTTTACAGTTTAATTAATTGTGACTTCTAGTGAAATACTAAATTATTTGTTTTAACAAATGCAGTCTCTTTTTACGGTTGTACAGAATAACATAAGGAATTCTATCTGAGTTATACAGTGTTTGTTTGAGGTAAAAATTTCTATGTGATTTTTCGGGGGATTAAGCAAACAGAAAGGGTAACTATTGGAGAATAAGGCGGCCTGAGGAAAATGATATAAGGACGAGACAAAAGTTAAAGATGTAATTAATGATAATTCAGTCTATGATAAAATTCGGTATGCAGAATACAAATGAAATTGAAACGAAGTGACCTTTGAGGGATGGTACGGAACCACACTGACACAGGGCGCAAACGGAAGATGAAGCATTGCAATTGTAACAAAATTTCAGGTAGCGAATTTGCCATGTCATCACAATACCGATAAAATTTGCTGAGAAATCTGATATTGTTCAATGTCCAGCTTGTAAATACTCGAACATAACTGATATGAATAAATAGGATTAAAAAATATAGCTCACAGATGATGCAAATGGTCTTAAGTGACAATGAGTCACCTCTCAAGAACTTTCATTTATATTCTCCAAATAATTTGGTAAATTCTTTTGTAGGAGACCTTTTTTGTAGTCTTTGTCGGCAACAATGACTGAATGCCAGCTGATGCATTTTCAACAAATCCCTGAATTTTTCTTATAAAAGATTGTTGTGGGCCCCAGCATGTAGTCTTGAACCACACAGGGGCCACGGAATTAACCCTGGCCCGATTACGCTTCCCTAATACCCGCGATGCAGAAAAAGAACGGAGAGGACGTAAACACAACCGTTTACTTCAGTGCTCAACCACGTTGGTGTCGTTGTGTCGTGTGTGGGGTTTGCGCGTGTGTATTTATAGGTTGGATGTGTGAGTCGCACATGCGCTAACATCGAGACCTATGTGCATGGATACTCTAAGATAAATATTCGTGCTAATGAAGGGGGAGTTGGGGATTCACGCGGCTGGTGACATGCTGCAACAAGGGGAACCCTGTGTAGAAGGTGGAGCAACCGGATTAAGGGGTTGAATAAACATGATTCACGACAAGATCCTGGTAATATTTTAAAGAGTCTACGACTAATAGTTTATTTAATTTGAAAACTGCTGCATCTACAGTGAGATTTAATAAAGTGTGCAGTGGTAGCCATTGCGCATTGTTGATAGATTCCGAATGTCATCTGCGGTTGTAGGAAAGATAGTCATAATTATATCATCTGGATAGTTTCGCCGTTTACTACTTCACAAATATATCGGTTTTGGTGACTAATGACTTGACTCACTAGAATTGATAATAGTATTTAAAATTTAGACAACGATTGCAGTTGTATAAACTTGTAAAGTAGTAGGCATAAATTCTGTGTTGCTTTTGATAACTTTAAGGAATTAATTTTAAACGTGCCTGCTAAATTCTGATGACCTCGACGTTTATGCTTACATGAGGTATTTCTTGCACACAATCTTTACCGCTTGTTCTATACTAAATTATGTGTAGCTTTAAAATGCTAAGTGTAATAATTATCCGTGAATAAAAATGAGTTATATCTACCGCGAGTACGAAGGAGATTAAGTAAAGCTCCTAAATGCCCATTCAGTTTAATGCAGGAAGTAACTCACTTAGAGTAAACTTTGAGGGCTTTCTCTTCCCGTGTTAACCTTGGATACCAAATACAAAAATTGTGTGCATTGATTGTCTTTCCACTAAAAATGATTTGATAATTAAGGATTGTTTACAATTTTATTTATCGGATAATAGTGCAAGAGATGGCCTGATCAAATCAATTTATTCATAGTTAGTAGATAACAGATTTTGTGATGCACTTAAAAATGTTTTAAAAAACCACACTTAGACAAGCAACTATTTTTCTAAAATGTGTGAAGTGGTATTTAATAATGGAAGCCATTAATACTGAAGACAATAATTTACGCCAAGGAGATTGTACATTGCTGCCGTCGTTTCCTACTGAAGCTTCTTTCTCCCATTTACCCTGACAGCAGCAATTTTGATATGACCAAACAGAAGATACTGCATTTTATGCGGGCGAGATGAATGCTCTACCACTATAATTTTCGGTCTCACATGTCAGTCTTGGTGGATAATGAATTCAATCGCTTTTTGTTATTACTTAGTTCAAATGTGGCCGACATCATTTAGTTAACTTAAGCACTACTAAAAAGAGTGAGATTGGTCAAATGCAGATCCCCCTTTGTAATAGTTGAAAATGTGTATATTAAAGGAACCGTTTTAAGTTGATTTCTGTGAAAGTTAACTTGGAAAGGTACTAAATAGTCAGATCTTGCCGCATTGAGGTGATTCACAAACTTGGCCAGTCATTTTCAACTAGAAGCACATGGGAAGTTTCCTAGAATTTGAGAAATTTAAAATAGTTTTAATGCTTTTTTGGAGTAAACGTTTATTTTCACGAGCACTCGAACACCTTGCAGATAAAAGTAATCAAACTAGCTAAATTGTGCCTGCTGTAAAATTGAGG
Source organism: Mesocestoides corti (assembly GCA_900604375.1). NCBI lineage: Eukaryota > Metazoa > Platyhelminthes > Cestoda > Cyclophyllidea > Mesocestoididae > Mesocestoides > Mesocestoides corti. The sequence continues at coordinate 51,900 of UXSR01005592.1, forward strand.
TCACGCATTCCTATTTTTATTTCAAGGCTCAACAGCGGTGAATGTGTGTGTTCTCCAAAATCATGGCTGCAAAATTGAACTAGCCTACTTCAGCAACAGCAGTATCATTCAAGGAATATGTTGCAATTACAATTTCAAAAGGAACAATTATCAAGCCAATATGCCATAACGTCATCCCAAGTTAAGCCAATCAACGAAATCTTTGAAATGAAGATGCCACCACGTGCTTTCTCTCGCGTCGAAGCAAACTATCGATATCAAAATTAATAAAAGAAAATCAAAAACTTTCAAATTTACCACAAATCTTATTGACTCTATGTTACGTTTGCCCGTAACAATAGAGAAGACCACTCAAATAACGGTACCAGATCGCTTGCTGACAGCTAGAACCGACCTTCCCAGGCTAATACCAGAACAAGAACAGAGCTCGAGTAGAGAGCTTTATTCACGTGAGCCACGTGCAAAGTCGTGAAATCGAAAGTAATTTGAAAGCTATCTCAAGTCAAGGTTGACCTTGACTTGATAAAAGCGTAACAAAACAAA
>UXSR01005593.1:0-27186 GCA_900604375.1 Mesocestoides corti
AGCACTCTGGAAAGTGTTCTGGTCTCTGCGCTTTGACATAACAAAGACAGTGGAACTACGCTGCTCTCATTTTAGTGTGGAGTAAACGGCAGCAATTGGAGTTTCTTGTAATCTTCAAGGTCCTTGGCTGTAGCAATGGGGCGGTCAGAATATATGTTTTCTAGATCTCCCTTTCTATTGCATATCGCGAGGAGAGGCAACAAATTGTGAGAAGCTCAAAATAAAACAAATTGACAGGGTTCTTCCCATGAATCCGACAAAAGTGTGTGCGAATCAACACACACACACACGAAGTTAAAGTGACACCTTCGATGGAGGACTTTGAGGTGCTAGTGGGTATCAGAACATTTCCTTTTAATTCAGTCTAGTGTTTCTCTCAATACTTTGATATTGAACTCAGTTCTAGGTTATATACAAAACCCGCGATCGAGCAATTTACTCGCTCTGCCACAACGATGAACATGAAATTCTGGTTGGTCAAGCGAAACGACGCAGCTTTATAAATGATATTCAGCTACCGCAGGGCCCTACTTCTTCAACCAAAAACATTTAAACTACTGATTTCCCTGTCGATCCTTTGATAACAATGCGATTAATTAACAAAGTTAAATTTTCCACAATGTGTCACTGTTACATAAATGTTTTGTGTTTGAAATTTCTCCTTTCAAATAGTAAAAGTTAGGACCACTGTTCACAACGAGCCAAACTGTCTGCCATATCCGGTAGGTTCCAGGAACAGCTGAGCCTAACCAGATTCTGGTTGCTCTGACGTCAGACTTGGTGTGACCGCCTCCGTCTCTCCACTCTAGGCTAGCCACAAATGTCATGGTTGCACGTGATGGACAGTTATCACAGCCTGTTATCACCAGCCAAAAACACGACCCTCCGTATGTTGGAAGGACGACGTTGATGAGGTCATCAGAACGCCGAAACAGACAAAACTGGCTGAATTATGTCTAACATGTGCTAGATGTAGGTCACGACGCACTCGGACGCTCACGCACGAAGGTGCGCGAGGTATTTTGAATGCAGACGACGGCGGCACAGCTTTCAAACGATGGCAAAGGAATCACTATAATGTTGCGTTAGCAGTAAAAGTCGAGGGACTGACCGTATTCTCCATTACTCAGTGTCTCTGAAAAAACCAGCCAGTGTCAAAATGATCCATTGACTCGGAAAGCTTAAATCTGTTTAATCACATGAGTCAACGAAGAGGACTGCAAATTGGTAGGAGTTTGCAATAGGATCAATTAAAACATTAGCCATTTTAGAGTAACCTTCAAGGTAAGTGCAACTCGAATTAATCAAATTTAGCGACTTACAGATGATGGCACCTTCTATGATTGGATGTATACCCTCTTGAGATTGTGATGAGTACCCCCAATTATTAAGGAAATTACAGAAAGCCAGAGTTAAGTAATTACCATCTGTCCATTTAACTCTGGGAAGTGAACCCTTCAGTTACGTGCACGTTTATTTATTGTAAGGTATCCCAAATGCAATCTGTCATAATGAGTAGATTATGCCACGACGCACATCTCCACGCAGTCAAGACTATTTTTGACATCCTAAAGCAATACGCGCATCACTTAGCCGTAATGGGGGGTTCTTTTGAGCCCACAAGAGCTTCTAAATTGAGCCTACTGGGACATTCTTTGCCATTTCTCCATGTAAAGACCTAACATGCATCTGAAGCACCTGTACACGACGACAAGGCAAATACGTGAATTCAACTATTTATACGCTTGCGATCAGTCGATTTGGCAACATCAATCGCTAACCCCAGGAGAATGAAGTTAAGGTTCACACACCTTAGCATTCAAATTTGGATCCTAACTTCCAGGAATCAGGTTTGTCATTAAAAACCCAAGTTTCAGCTTCCTCGGCAGTTCTTTTACCACCCTATTTTTAGGCTATTAAATAAAGGTGTTCTGGACCATGTCGCACTGAACGCAGACTCAAAAGCTGCGGTAGTTGTTCAACAGTGAGTAGTTAAACACAGGATACATTCTAATCAAGTTCAGTAAGTGGCCGTCTCCTGTAAATTCACAAGCCCCGCATCCAGAGCAGCTTCCACGCAACGAAGCTGTTAGTAGGTATGCTTTTTTAACAAGGCGAGCAGTTTTGCGATGGACAGAGGAGAGGGGCGACATGCAATCTGGAGGTTAATTTGCACTTGACAGGACCCTCCCCACAACTCGCACTCGGGGTGGTCCGCTCTCCTTCCCTGTCTCTCACAAAGTGGCAGTAAATCTGAATAGAAAAAAACGCCACCTCATGCACACACACACCCGCTTGCAACCACATGGAGGCTAAAAAATCTCGGCCTGACCGCGAAGACTCAGGCAGAAAGGGCCAGCTTCGCGTGGACAGTAAGGCTGTCACGCAAACATGTTGGGTCTATCTGGGGATTGGAGCGAAATCGTTTTTCCCCTGTTTTGCTGCACTCTTTTTTATTGTATCTTAAACACACGGTGGTAACCACTGCCACGCAAACGAGGGGACATGGTAGAGACAGCAAACCATTTGCTTCCTTGATGATCGTTGTTTATTAACCAAAGAAAAGGAAAATGCCTGGTGCTCTTAGATAACTTCGGGCTAAATATTCGACAATTTCGTAGTGCTGATTGTGCAGGAATCTAGTAAACACAACAGCAATTTCTGCGGATATGTATTCGTAACAATAATACGATGATTATAATTATGGGAAAATACGTCAGCGAGACGGACAACTAATCCTTCATATAGATAATGGAGGGACTCACGTTAAGAAAGCAGTTGTATTTTTCTAAAAATTTCCGCTTTGTCATTTAGTGTCCTTCGAACTATTTTCTATTCAAAATCCATTGTGCCGTTTATCTTGAAATTAGCGGCAGAAGTTAAGTTGGAAAACACGCTGGTTGCTCTAGAACTCTCATCTCTGAAGCATTAACGACGCCTCCACTTCTCAAACATCGACCACTTGAAAACTTATTCATTTATAAAGACATTGTTTAAGCAGCGAAAGGATGATGTCAGCTTTTCCGGAGCAATACACGGAAAATTAAACTCACCATGTAGACGAGTTAATTGCCCACGAAGTATAGGTAAAACATCGTGAGTTTGGATGTGCTTTGCAAGATAAATCCGGATACTTGGTGAGTGGTTGCAATCTGTTGGGGGTGTCAGCATTCGCCACGACACGATCACAACTCTGCATCATCGTTGTTCACACAAACAACTCATCACTCGGTGTTGATCACGCAAATCAGCAGACCAAGATCCCAGAGGCATGTGCAGAAATGGGGGCATCTGAACGTACCCTCGACTCCATGCTTTGACTTAAACTTGTGCTCGGACCCTTGGCTGAGGCAGTGAAGCTCTCTGAACGATTTCTTGTCCTGTTTTGGAAAGCCTTTGACGTGCCAAACAAGGACTTCAACTGGTCACGCTTAGGACTTAATTGAGCATACGGAGTAAACTGTAACAGAAACACATTTACTCTAATTTGTGTAATTTCTAAACATGATCATTAGTAACTGTGCCACAATGAAAAAGGTTTAGTTCCTTGCATTTAGCGTGATTGGTTAGGCCAAAAATGGCAGTGGATTTCATCCAGCCCTGGATCCTACCCACCCAGTGCATGCGACGGCAGACGAAAATGAACAGGAAGCAGTGGCAAGAAGAGATGTGGAAGTGTAAATCACTTGTGTTTGTTGTGATACAACACTAGTCCAGGATCTACAGCTCTAACAATTAGATATTTTCAGCTGTCAAAAAATCAATTTGTCCATTTGACAACCCTTGCAACACGCAATAACAGAACTTTGAGGTTGAGAGAATCACTTTGGCTAAATCACTTCTTTTGGTTAGATTCCAGAAGACTTGAAGGTTTTGATAAGAACGAGTCCCATGACAGGCGAATCGTTGGGTTGATTTTAAGCACCACCATATAAACTTAAATAAGTGCAGAGATATGACAAAAGCGCACCAAAGTTGGAGTAAGTATGAGCATGTATTATCACGGCTAAGTTTTACTTTAAGCACACTAAGATGACGTCATGTTTGAAGTGACCCCGGTGTGGTTTTAGAAATCACACCAGGCCGACAATCTACATTGACACGTCCTGACCGAGAAAAGAGCAGAAAATGCTGATGGCGTGTAGCCCAACTAATTTATTGATGCAGCGGTGTGTGTGTGTGTGTATACAAGATAGCAAGTACGTTTCTATGTCCTTGCTAAACATCGATCCCTGAACGAACATAGTTAGGTGAAGTTCATTCACGCAAATCAATTGAATCATGTTCACTCCCGATTGCTAACTGCGTTCGCGTGCTGCTCACCACATGTTAAATACTCGACAAACAAAAATGCTACAAATGAGTACTACAGAAGTAGCCGCATGCCTCTTTTTCCACATTATGTAGAAAAAGAACTTGACCAACTACATTTAGTGTCTGGATGGTGGGTTCAAATGTTGGGGGCCCTAGCTACATAAATGGGAGGCAAAATCTACTTTAGATGTCACTAGTACACCTTTTCGATTATCGGATATGGAATTAACTCACAATCAAACAGGTTTTCAGCTATTTCCTGTACTGTACAGGCGATTTAGAAACTCGAGTGACTAGTGCCTGAGTTTTTAACTCGTTACTTATAAGAGTTCAGTAGCAAATTTTGAGCACTGTAAATGACCGTTGTCACATGCACTAGTCTTTGGGAGCCAATGTTACCAACAAGCAAGTCAGTTTATTTAGTTTATCTGAAAACGTCTACTTCATGAGTTGCGCCGCATTAAATTACATCAGCGATTGGGTATTTTTTGAATTCACAGAGGTGAACGTTAGTTAGTGTGGTTGTAGTTGTAGGCTGAGCACAATGAGATAACATTGACGCGGCACCAATGAAACAAGTGCCGCAGATCGTGTCATTGGACACCAATTTCTGACCAGTTCTACAGAGGATAGTTTCAAGTTTGACGACAGGCTTCACGATTGGACCGTTCATAATCGAAAAATCCAGCGTGCCTCCTGGTGTGCGAACCCAATGCGCTATCAAAGATGGCGATGATAACCTCCCTATTCATTCAACTTCCGGTCGTACATGTTGCATGCTCCCTCAATTAAATTAACCCCCATGGCGATGTCACATGAAGAACCTTTTGCTTCAAGACAGAAAAGCACCCTTTCTACGGCCAAAATTTCCGCTGACTTGTCGAAACAAAAAGTTGTTGGCGCGTCACTTAAAGTGGCGATTCCAGTTAAGTGCAGTAGTTTGAAATCCTGCCAAGTTATCACAGGAGATACCCATAGTCAAATAGCAGACTTTGTAAATTGCAGAAGGCCGAGTCCAGCGCACTAACTGAGACTTGTCCTCCGCCTCACTAGGTATCTGGATTGGGGTGCGAGATGTGCCCACAGTGGCTGCAAATTAATCATTTTGTCGCACTGGATAGGCTATTAACATAGTTTTGTGACATCCTACACCAGGGCAGGCATAGCAGTCTCTGGCTAAATTGAACTGACAGATTCACTTAATCTGTGGAACAAGTTAGCTCTTTGTTTATTAGTCGTGCGTATCGCTTTTAATCAACTCGGAAAGCTTTGAACTGATAAGCTAAGGGCCAGAAATTTGTGGAATTATGATAGTGCGGCAACTATAATAATGTGCACAGATAGACTGGCACTGAAGTAGATATACACGTAAGACGAGAGGAACACTGACAGGAAAGCGATTACTGGAAGGCGTCGTGAAATACCGCTGCATGCTAGATCGTATGCCATGGCAAATTATGCAGAGGTTGTCCTCATAAAGTGGGTCTGATTCCGCCACCTATTAACGTGTCCGAATTCCGTTCTAATTGTCTTAAATTGTAACATTTTTCTGTTGTTCTCTCGGTTAGATTTCCTGTTAACTGCAACGGAAAAACCTTGCGCGTATCGCAGCATTTCTGCATTTCAGCAAATATGAACGCGCAACAAGCACTTGCCCAGTGATGTTGCAAACAGACGTCAACCGAGGATTTGGTTCGAAGGTGGCAAAAAAATGTTTCAAGGAGAGACTGATTGTGTCTGTAAAAAGAAGCTGGATGGTTTGAGGTTTCAGAAATGACGACGAAACAAGATCGCTCAGCTTTGTCATAGCTTAAGAATCAGAATTACCATGTTAGCTACTAAGCCGCACAAGATTCATCTTGTGTAGGCTATAACGATGGGTGACAGCACACGCGTAAGGATGTGCAAAAGTTTTGAAGATGACAGCTTTAAAAACGGACTATGATTAGGCTACATTACTTAAGAATGACCGCGTGGGCAAGCGAATTGTTTGCATTTGAGGAGAAAGAAGTCCACAAGTTTCAATAGAACCCGACGCGAACTGACTACAACTAAATGTGTTCAGAGCCATTGCAACGAATTTCGTGTAAGACTCATTTTTCGTCCAAAAAATGTGACCGGTGACGACAATTTAGATATGCTTAAGACCCAGCTACTTAAAATCACAAAAATGTACAATGAAGATTCTCAACCAATCAAAGGTCGGACGTGTTTCTGATGGAGACAACATGCAGATTGAGTGGCCACCAGACTCGCCCGACCTAACACTCTTTGATCCCCTTCTGTGTGAGGTTATGTGAAAAGACTGGTCTTTGTCCCATATCTCTCTACTCAAGTTGAAAATCACAGAGGCCCTCGAAAAAGTTACACGCGGAAACATATTGCAGCAAGTGTAGCAGGTACGAGACGACTGAGTTGGAGTGCATCGTGTTACAAGCACCGCGCATATTGAATAAATGTTATAATTTTGAAGCATCTTAAGATCACGAACCCATCAATTTTTGTCGGATATTTGGAACAAAATCGATGACGCTGTTAATTAGGCTTTTTTTAAAATTCACTTCACCGAATGCTCACTCCCACATAGGTATTTCAAATGGAGCACCAACACAACGATACCCGCGTTGAATTAGGCTCTACACAAGGTTTTGGGAGCTTAAAAAGTGACTGCTGAGTAGTAGCAAGATTCCAGGAGCAAACCTCTTTAATCTCAATTTAAAATTTCACATGATGAATACCGTCAGCAGTGCACAAAATATTATGTATACCGACGGGATTTCAGACGAGGAACAAATCCCGCTTTAAGAGAATAAACGTCGAACCTCTACCGATTTTGACCCATTCCCCTTTGGTCGGACTGCATCTACGCAGTTTGCTGGATTCGCCGCTATCCCGAGGCCCAAATCAGGGCTGCCACGATACCACACTGGAAGGCCTCATTCGTAATGAAAATGTCCCCAACATTGTCAGACTTTACACCGGCCCCACATTGCCTCAATTTACAACCTCAGGGCTCATCGGCGCTACGCAGTGCAATTCAGCTCCGAGGAATTAGTGACAAATACCCCCTGAAATCAAGTTAAACGACTGCTTAACACCTCACCTAGCTGATGACTCGTGTGCAGCCCCATTCCCAATATAAAACTACATCATTTAGTTTCCAACACAAGGCAAGACTTAGAGCACAAGGAGATTGCGTGCTCTGCTAGTGACAAATACAATCTGGTGAACTACCTGGCGATTAACTGCTTAATGGATTCATAATTCAGGAACCAAAATTACAACGCCAGATACACGATTATGAATGGCGCTAGCTGGTGGACAACTTAGAGCAGAAGACTGTCAGAGAATATCTTACACAGTGACACAATGAATTAATGCAAAAACCGGACAATCACCTTCGACAACGGTTACAATACACTACGACAAAAGAATAACCTACTAATATTAGATCGATTTTCAAGACGTCACACACGACTAAATAGGATCATCATAACACCGACAATCACACTGGTCATTTCATGTATGAGTTGCCGATGGACTAAAGAGATAAGAACCTTCACTAAATCAACGGCAAATCTATCAGACAGTGGGGACTAAAGTAAGGCCACATTACATCGCTATTTGCATAAACAAACAAAAAACGAAGACCACACCTACCTACCACCGAAAGAGTTTATTGGAATAGGAAAAGATTGGAGCAGAGAACCCCGATCTAGGGGGCGGCTAACTACAATTTACAAGCACGGAAAAGCCCAGCCAATTGATGCATTTGGAGAATATTTACAAATAATTGAAACAGAACATGATGGTAAATTGGGCATCTGTCCATGATAACTAAAGGTCAAAAGAGGACGCTTTTTTAAGAAAAAGAAAGCGCCTCCTAGAGCTTAGCCGACAGTCAGGCCAACGCCCACTTCATACTTCGAAGCCGCATGATTCCCCAACGCACTAATCGTAAATGTGAAAGGAAAAGGAATCAGACGTTTCTCAAGCATTGCTGAAATATTCCAATTTGAATCAATTTGTGCTTTGAAGGAAACGTTTGACTTGGGAATGTCATACTGGTAACCGATACTGGCGATGCTCGTTTGCTGTTGATAATTGGACTCCAGCTCCGCGGCCAGCTGAAGACTTTCATTGACTTGCATGTGAAAGCTAGAATGAAAAGCCAACTGGAGGGGTCGGGCGGTTGCGGCAAACTGCCAAAAATTAGCAACGAATTTGCCACCCAGGCTGAATACGCCGTCATGACCGCCAGGTAACTGGGGGGAAAGGTGGTAGAAAAACATTGAACCTGCATAAAACCTATCAGACATTTTGCGCATCGTGTCGGTTGCCAGCATCATCTGGCCGCGATTCAGGTCGGGATTTATTAGCGTAATTCCAGCCTGCCACTTCGAATTACGGAGTTCAGCGGAAAGTTGCTGACCTGCCATTGCGCATTTTTGAATTTGAGCAAGGTAACGCACGCGGCAAAGAGGAGTGATCTGGTCAACTATTTGCGCCTGAAGTTGACCACTGGGATGGAGCTCGCCCATCAAGACAGGAAACGCCTCATTCTCCGAGACTTTCTTGTGACCAGCATACGTAGCACCAAAACGATAACCTGCATTATCTCCACTGCTTAGTGTAAGTGAGTGACTGACTTGAAAGTGAGGTGACAGACCTTTGTTGACAAGTAATTTAATGCCAGAAAATGGGACTGGGAAAACGTCATGAGCCTTGTTATGAATATTCTCGATAGCACAAGGGCCATCATCATACGGCTTAAAATCAGAGGACACTGAGGAGGCTTCTGTTGAATCCATGGTAGAAAGCACAAAGATATACAATAAAGAGACTCAACCAGCCAAAAACAACCACAGGAATACCTGGCGGACCGAACCAACACGTTGGCAAACCAAACGAGGCGCCACGGACACAGAATAAATTAAACAAGCAAAACCATCTCTGAATAATACAGATAATTTGTTGGCAAGTATTTTACAAGACATTTAAAAAACACCCGTAGAAAAGATGTGGAATTTCAAACATTTTTTATAAAATATAAGGTTCGGTCAACAAGTCTTGAAAATGTTGGAATATTAAAGGTACATCGCATTTGGTGGAAAAAAACATGCCTACCAACATTTCATGCGATGTCTTGTGCGTTTAAGATGTTCTACTTGTGAGTCTGTACGAGAGGCATTGTCCACGCAAACACGGAGCATGTAATGGGACGAAGACAGGAAACTTCTAACAGAATTTTTCGGAGAATAATTACAAGATGAATTAAGAAAAAAGAGGACCAACTTGACGACAGAATTCAAGAGAAACGTTGAGATCCATGTATTAACTATTAGGCAGGCCTAAATTTGTAAACATATAGGAAGAAGTTACCAGGCGTGGAGGGTGGCCTGAGTGACAAAGGAACCATTTAATAGGAAAGAATAATGACACGAAAACGACATGCCAATATACTCAAAAGTTAATGTACCGGATTAACATCGCTTTTCAGTAAAAAAATAATTTTTTTTTCTCGGTAAATTAATACACGCAGGCTCTTGATCATGAATCTCGCTAGTAGCAGCAGTCTCACTCTAAAAAAATTACTTGTAATTTAAACTAGAATATAGGCAAATGATGAAACGGTAATAGGAGAGAAATACCTCTCTTCTAATTAGCGTGGAATACAGTAGGAATTTCAATATAATATTATCATCACACTTTTTCGGAAAAACGATAGATTTTTTTGCACGTTTCGTGCATAATTTGTTTCAGATTCTAAGGATGACAGAATATCGATGGCCACAATTAATATAGATTTGTAGTACTTCATAACATTGCGCCGACAGTTCGATAAATAATTTTGGTCATCAAAATTGACGATGTCATTCGTTCAAATAAAGTAGCTCAAAGAAAATTCTAAGATTTAATTAAACAGCAACGTTTTTTAAAGCTATTCAGAAAGCTTGTGGTAGTACAAAAGTTATGAAATTGAATATAAAAACAACTCTTATAACTGGATTATATGTAAATCATAAACAAAAGGAGCAAATGGACAGCACCAGTGCGCTATAATCTCATTAGAACGATTGGATATTTTAGTGCCGTTTGTTGTATTTCTTTGGTTTAGGTTTACGAATGGTCATCGTACGTTATAATATAACGCAGGCAGTGGAGTCATTAGATGAAAAACACGCACCTCTACCACGGCGCTTTGATATAAAGCCAAATATTTTGTAGAATTACCTCTTTGATTATAATGCAATTCCATTTAATGATTAGAAGGAGGTCGTCTATTTAAAATGCATTAAAGTTAGTTGAACATATCTCCACAAAATGTAATTTTGGCTTGCAAGAGCATACGCATTTGAGGTGTGCGGATTAACAATTCCTAGATAAAGTAATTCATAGACGGCTTTATGAACCCCCCAAAAAAATAAATGCGTACAATCTGAGTTCACTAATTCTGTCACCGACGATATTAAAAATTAAACATCGCTGTCAAGTAATTAATGGTAGTTACAGCCCCCAGATATCAACGGTACTTAGAACTCAGTAACACGACTCACTACTAAACAGTGAATAAAGACCCAAGTAAATCTTCCTCTTTTATCAAAATAGTGCCACCCATTTGTCGAAGGGTGTTTAGTGCGTAAAATGTCAGAAATGCAGGTAGAACCACGTACGTTGCAAATAGAACGGATTACGAACTACGCAGTACGGTAAAAATGACTAGTGCAGCCTACGATTTGAAAGCGAATAAAAGCTTATACTTACTTATGGCTCTCACCAGGCGCTTTATTTGTATTCAAATTTCAGAGTTTCGTTATGTAGGAGTGTTGCTACAGCAAGAAACTCACTTGTCTCATACAGCAGCTTCACCCCTCCGCCAGTTTGCATTAGCATATGCTATTGCAAAGGAAAGGCTCACTAGTTTGTTTTAAGAGCAGAGGGCTGCTCAAATCAAAGTAGGCCAAGTACAGTTACGTACTTTATTTAGCATGTTTATACAAATATAGCAATAAGCTCAGCTGTACATGCGTTGCACAACATGAAGAATCATGCGAAGTCAAAAGCAGTGAATTTCTCACGTAGGTTAGCGGTAAGTTCTGTCTCTGTTGCCTCATCCTCAGTACACTCGCGCCAATTGATCCGCTCCGGGCAGTTCAAAATGGTCTTCGACGCTAAAACAGCCCTAAGAGTGGGAGAAACAAAAGCTCAGGGGCATCAGTCTACAAATGACAAAAAGCGCACTATGCCAATTTAAAACACGAGCAGGATGTCAAGTAGTAAATTTATCGTCAAATAAATACGGCAAAGTGATTTATAAAAAGGACAGCGCTAAAGGAAAACAGATAGTGTTGACCTTTAGTGGAGCGATTACATCGGTTCGCATTGGAACTATTTCGTTATTATCATTTTGAAGTGATGTGCGCGTGTAGGTGTCTAACAGATTTCCTACAAAAACAACTTCTGTTGAGAGGGTGCTACGTACCATCTCAAACTCCCATTACAAATATACAAACCTGATTTCAAGTTCAACTAAACTATAAAAGAAATCCACACGCAGAAGTATACCTGTCCCATGCAAAAAAGCTGTTCGGAAAAACAGCCACAATGTAGGTTCGATCGTGACACATTTATTGCAACCGCATGACAAAGATATTTGTCGAGGAACTAGACATGCTTTCTAGCACGTTGGTGTCGGGAAGACGGCGGCCAAAAGTAATGAGTACGGCATAGCCGATAATTAGAACTGCACTTACCGGCCGAAATTGACATCCGAAACTGAGAGGCGATCTTTTTCAACTTTGTTAAATAACTTCTCGCCGGTTGGAAGTTCCACGTAAAAGTAGGGGATTCCTGGCTTGCAAAACTACAGGGTAAGGGAGTGATATTGGTCAAGTGGGCCCCAAGTAAGGCAAAACAAACAGGGCTTTGGTGTACTTACATCCTTGATTGAAGAAGACTTTGGAAGGGGCTCTAACTTACAGGGCGAATTGGGCCAACTTTCTGACATTTCGATGAAAGCTTTCTTGACTTCCCCTGCTACAGCAAATGGCACTGGCACAACCTACAACAGTTGCACAAAGTCGATTGGAGGTCAAACGGTGGTTGAGGGAAAATCACAGTCGCAAGACGTCGACATCCCCTTCTACCACCAAAATCATGTATATATTCATACAGAAATACGCTTTTCGACCGATAGCTTCTTCATCTTCCATCATTTTACATGCTAGCCTACACTAATCGGGTAAAAATTATAAGAACTTCAAGCAACGGACTGATCTAAGCGGCTTTAAAAATTGTTAAATCTGATAACTTGACATCCTTAGGGACTTTACACAATATCACACACATGACAGTCCGTGTGTGAATGATTTGCTTGTCATAAACCGAAAAACTTGAAGATTTTGTGGTGAAACTAGGATTTTTTTCTTTTGCCTACATCTGAATTACCTTTTCACATACTTCATTCGCCTGCGTTTATTGCGGCAAATATGTAATAAGCTCACTATTGGGGTTTTGCAACAACACTTAACCGTACAAGGTATTCTTTCAATCTCCACATACTCATACACTGGCGTCTAGTACATTGTCGATTTCAGGTCGCTTGATATTACCCTCCCACACGGTAAAAAATAATTGGACGAGAGATTTTCACTCGACGGTAAACTTTCAAATACACTTGCCACACGCCCAACCATCTCAAGCATCTTGAATGGTAAGTTGAAACAAATTTTCGATAACTTTCTACCTTCTAGGAAGCACAATAACACATGTGTGTCCGTTATTTAACTAACGGCAAATTTAATGCTTTCGGGATAGACTAGAGTTTCTAGAATGATTACGCATGGCATTATAAACGTTGTAAAAAGAACGACTAGCATAGGTAAATAAATATTGCTCAAATCCAGGTCCACCACCCCGTGCAACTGGCAAAAACGCGACTAATAGAACCGCAATTCAGCATCCCCGCACGGTATTCAGGAGTGGAGCATCAGAATGACAAATACTTTGACTTAACCGCGTCCATTTTAAGCACACCAGATGTGTGTGTGTTAAATCATGACTTTCATGATAAATTTAGCATTAAGCAAAAGGGACCAAACCTGGAGTTGGTAGTGATGGGTTTTGAAGTTGCGCTCGAAAGCGACCATCACCTTGCCCTCCGCCTTGTACATGCTCCGCAAACTCTTCTTGTAGGCCTCGATGTCAGCTTGAACAACTTCGGGACACGTCAGCCAGCTCTGGTGGTGTCCAACTGTGAGGATTAGTACATGGTCTTTAACCAGTGGACCACGAGGCAGCGCCAAGTAAGCATGGGTTGCAATCGTCACAAGGAGATGCTTTGCTACTTGAGGGTTCCCCAAACAAAACCAGCACGCTTCCTGCACTAAAGCATTAAAAGAGAAAACGACACACTCTATTGCCCATCATATTACTTGATCGGCAGACTGTACATTATCTCGGGAAAAGGCTGTGTGGATACGCTTCCTGAATGCACAAGATTCACACAGACAGGAAAATAGGAGCCTTTTGAAGCAACTTCGTGGCATGATAAATGTATTTCAATAAAAGATTCACAACTAACCTCTGCTAGGGGCAGCCGTGGAGTCATCGGTGGAGCTAAGATTGTCCTGTTTCTCGTATTTCTTCAGCTTCCAATTCATTTTCCTCCGACCGCCACCATCACCAGCGCCTCGCTTCTGCGACACCGCGTAAAAATACTGGTCTGTCTGAACCTCCTTCAACAGTAAACAAACATCTCAATTAGTACAGCTACAGCGACACAGCACGGCACTGGCTGAAGCTCCTCTCAACGTCACACAAAACCCTCAACGCATACATGCCAGGATCCATTTCAATAAACACCTCCACACATGGAAACCACGCACACTACATGCTTGCACTAACAACGCACAGCGAACTGCGTTACGAATTAAAATTCAGTGCTCCGACACTGCGTCACCCATCACCATTTTCCAGCCACGCTTCTTGTTATTCAGTGGAGCAGGTCAGGCACATGACATTTCCTTCAAGCACTACCACCACCTTCGCCAAGAGTAAACGCCAGTGGCTATACCAACTGCACACATCGATCTCGCGGTGCAGCAGAAGGAATCCACTTGCAAGTCACACCAACCACTGACAGAAAGTGCCCATTCACAAATGAAGTCAACTGCTCGAATTCTCGAAATCCACCAACAAACAACCAGGGCATTCCCGAGTACGAACAAACTTGTCTTATGGCACACACAAACACAGGTCAAATCTAGTTCAGTCGAAAACATGCATTACGAATGCGAACCTACTTACCGTCTCCTTGGGCTTGGTCTTCGTTCGCTGTTTGATGGTCTCGAAGTAAGGGTTCTCCGTAACATCGGGAGGCTGTGCCACTAGTTCAACACGCGACATTTTATCCACCGGCTTAATCTTCAATGCGTACAAGTACTGAAAGAAAGGCAAGTGTTGCTACGATTGAAGCTGGCTGGCATGACGCCAAGCAACGAGCAAGCCAACATACTTTGAGGTTCTTCGTGTTCCCAACTTTAGCGAGACCTATGAAACGGGTGACGAGTTTTTCTCGTTCTTCAAGGACCCGGTGATTTCTACAAAGTAAACAGAACTCATCTCAGTTGTCGGTTTAGCACCTCCAAAACGGTTTAATGCAAAATTGTAACAATTAAGAAGAATAGCCAACGCATGGCCGACACTGCATGTAACAACTGCTCTTAATAGATATAAACGCCAATTGCCAACATGGTTTGATAATTTAAAATTCACCCAGCTTATATGTTTGTGCGGACTTTTTAATATGAGCGAGGCACACTAAAGCCTGTTCACCTACCCTCACGTAGGTAGGATTATAACCAGCTTCTTTATGACGTGAACTCTTTTCATGTGTTTGAGAACTTCAGCGGTAGCTCAAGATTTGGCCTCTTTTGGGGTCTTATTTTTATTAATTTCGCTGTTTTACATACAATTTGTTGCAATAAGCTATTCTCGTGGCCTGGGTACCTGCTTTATTGAGTTACACGTCTTAATGCGCACATTTTGGGATGTGCTAATAGCTTACAGCTCCCATACACTACTTTTATTAGCCATTATCATCGCCTCGTGCGCATACACACACGCGCACACATTAGAACCAGTGGGTAGTTAATGTCCGCCAACACCACTGCCTTATACATTTGCGCACACAACCGGAACGACCGAGAACTGGGTTTCGTTTCTCCCACCTCCACACATTCAGGGGCCGGGGGGCTAACCGCCAACCCCCCGCCCCTCCGCACACATGCCCCAGATCCCACCGATCAGACGGCGCGTGCGACCCGCGCAGAAAATGTGTCTCCCAAGCCCCCTCCACCCCCCGCCCCATCGTACCACCTTCTTACCAGGGTAATAACCAACCGGCGCTAAAATGTCACCGGTGTGTGTGTGATGACGGGGTGGGGTTCATTTGACACAGGTTCAATTATTGGTGACGTACTGCAGACGGGGCTGCCTTAGGTGGTCTCTAAAAAACCAGTTCAGTTGGACAGATGAAGTAAAAAACTAAAGTAGCAGGTGAATAAACAAGGTTTTGTGATAAATGAACAAATGGTTCCCTAACAGTGCATTAGGCGAGGGCAAGGCGACGGGTTGATTTAATGCATAGGTGAAAATGAAACCCCTGTTACCAATCGGAATAATTTTATGGCATAAATTTACCGCAATTTGATGTTTAATAAATCGGATTTGCTCGGTTGGTTAATTTGTCGCTGCAATCCCCTATTTCCAAGGAGAGAACGCCGGTTAACCAAGTGGTAAGCAACGGCACTCTGACCGGTGCATGTAATAAATGAGCGAAATGCAACTTTTAAATGATCGAGGAAAGTGGCGGTTGGTCCATGGAAAATCCACGCAACCTCTGAATATGGTAGATTTTACTGGGCTACAGACAAAGGGAAAGTCAGATTATTAGATTTCATTAATTTAATTAATTTCAGTAAAGGAAAAGAACATATTTCCTCCTGTTACTATCCGATTGATTGGCACCCACCAACCACGCGATGTCAACAAAGTGTAGCCCTGTGCATTAAACACAGGGAAATGTGGGCTGAATTTAATGCACAGTGATAATTTTAAATAATCACGATTCAAGCAGCGGAAGGTAAGAAAGTTACTGGCAGTAGAAATGAAGGTTGTCAAAAGGAGGCGAAAGAAGCGTTAAAGTGACCAGGGGCCAAGAACGCACTTAGCATCTCGTCTCCGCACGTTTGCCTGAATTTCTGAACTGTCCCGATTATCCCCTTTTTGGTAGATGGAACCGGGGAAACATTATTGCAATTTCCATTTTAAAATGCACACAAGTGAAAAAAAGTTATGGCAAATTTACGAAAATTTATAATGCCAAATTACTGGGAATTGTCAAACGGAACAATTCACATTTAAATGAAAATGTAAGAAACCAACTATTCTCTTATTGTGATAGCTAGGGTATGACGCCCTCGAATTTGGTTTCCGGCCTTCAAATAGCCCTAATGGTGACCTGAAAACAATTGGTAAGCAGACATTTACTGGCAGGAGCGCAGCAAAACCCTTCGACGAGTTTTAACGGGGAGGAGGTGCGTAGGAAAAAAAAGTGAAATCTTTGAAGCATGTTGATTTCAATTTTTCAACACAAATGACGAAATCGCACTGTAAACGCTATCTGGTCAGGGCAAATTCGCCCCATTTGGCAAGGGCATTAATCAAACGACACACAAACAGAGATTTGTTTGCCAGTGAACAAATCCCAAGTGTCACAGCAGTTACTTTGCAGGCGAGGTGATGCCCTGGGAGGTAAAAGCGGACCCTAGGCACTGATTGACTTCCAGTCGGGAGTATTTTATGAAGAATAATGCAATGTATGCCGAATTTGCCATTGCAGACGACTGGTGGTTGGAAGTAAAGCAAACAATCATGGAAAGCATGTTGCTTGAACAGCTCCTGCGTTGGTGAATTCCGTTCCTAAAGGGTTAGTGCAGGTTCCTGGACAGAAGGAAGAGTCTTGCATCGACTGATCGCGGCTGTGTCGTGCAGCACAAAAACTTCAAGGTAAATTATGAACGTACTCGGCCTTATTTTCACTACAGGTGCGTAGATTTGTTGAGATTTCGCAGCTATTTAGCAAAGTGTGCATGATTTTACACTGGATAGGCTTAAGTCTGCACAGAAAATAATGAAAATGTGAGCGTACTCAAGTCTAATCCGCCTCAGGAATGACTTGATCTAGCATCTCATAACACTTTTTTGTAGCAGCGTAACAAGGGCTTCCAACCTAAAATCTAGCGCGCCTGCGCCCTCTATTAATTTAGAGAATCCTTCGTCATTGCACTTTTTTACTGCTGTATCCACACAATATATCCGTTCAAACAACCGACGTATTTGTGTATTTTAGTTAATTTGATGTGCTAAAGCTATGAACTTTGTTTCAATTTCACGTGGCGCACGTCGTCTGCAGTTATGAGTTATTGCCTAAGGTTAACTGACAACACCAAGGAGATGCCGGCCTCCCGCTCTCGATCACAACCCAAAGTCTGGCGACGGAATAAACTGAATCGTCTCTTTTCCCTTCGACACTAGTCCTGCACCTGGGCTTTTACAACGAAGGTGCCTTTATTGCGTTAAGTTGGTGACGCCGTCATCGCTGCCACCGCCGGCATGAAGTGACGATCGCCTGAGGGGGCAGCAAGAAGCGAGAACTCGGCAGCACATCCCAAACGGATAGCAGCTGGACATTTGCTAGGGTGGTTCTACGTTTGGGCAGCGTTCGGATTCCGGACCTCCTCCGAGCCAGGGTCTGTTAAACCAGCCAATACCACAGCACCGCTCAAGGCAGCTAAAACACGCACTCATCTGCCTCACATACCTCACATGCCATCCGCACACCCAAAAATCGGTTTCTCGACTAAACGTGCCTACACGCCTGATTCGTGGGGTCACCAAAGAGCACCAATCTCTCCAACTGATGATCAAATCATCGAACAGCAGACCAGCTCCACGCAAGTAAATTTAACGACAATCACGCAACCACCTTTTAGTAAGCCAAAGAAAACCATCTTCCTTCAATGGATAAACAGCTCTTGACATGAGATCGGCATCACAGATGCTGTCACTCGCTTCAACACGCCACCATCCCTCATCTATTTCAGTCAGGTAAGCTGGAAAATCGAACGAGCGACAGTTGCATTCCCCAGAAAACCCTTTTTTTTCAAAAAAATATCAAGTCATCATTTAGTTCTGTTTGTGAGTCGACGAAATGAATTAGACAACATTTAAAAAGGTGGCCTTGGAGACATCTATGATTCCACTCAACAAGGAATGCATGCCTTCTGAATTGTGATCTTGGTCGTTCGTGTGAATGCGATGGGAGTGCCGGGAGCGTAACCGAAACAACTAAATGGAATGTTATTAGTGATTGAGGATGAAGCAAGCTTATTCTTATCTGGTTTCGAAAGTGATATTATTGACAAATTACAACTACCCCCTTGTTTTGCTGCATTTTGCCAATGTGTTCCTAGCAGTCGCCATTCCCACAGCCTGTGAGGTGATAGTTGAATATGACATGAAGCCTCAAAGCGTAAAACGATATAACGCAGTGATGGCATATGCTAATGAGGGAGGATTGCACTGAATTCAACCACACTGAACCACCCCCGTACCAAACGGCGCTCAGTCTGAAAGGGGTTCTGGTCTCTGCGCTTTGACATAACAAAGACAATGGAACTACGCTGTGGATGATGGTCTAATTCTGGTGTGGAGTAAACGGCAGCAGTTGAAGCTTCTTGTAAGCTTCAAAGTCCTTGGCTGTAGCAATGGGATGATCAGAATACATGTTTTCTAGATTTAATCACCAAGATCTCCCTGTCTATTGTAAATCGCGAGGAGAGGCAACAAGCTGTGGGAAGCTCAAAGTAAAACAAACTGACAGGATTCTTCCCAAGAATCCGACGAAATGTGTGTAATAAGGTTAAAAGCCGTGATCGAGCAATTTTTTGCCATAAAATACACGAAATTCTGTTCGATTAAAGGCATCGACAAACCTGTATAATGGGATTTGTCAAAGCGCCCAGGAGGCTTTATGTTGTATCTTCTCACACATTTATTGCGCTTATTTATAATAAACTAGGGCGATTGGCAGATAACGGCAGGGAATAACCGAGTTGCCTGGATCTAGTGACGATAAAGCTAAATTAATTTACTGAAGGTCAACGATTCGCAAATAGGCGCTATAAAATAAACGAAAAATAACATTTTTTCTCATCCACCTCACACATGGTAAAAATTTAGGATCAACTCAAACCTTAGAAGGGCTGCCTGCACCAGCTTTAAGAGATCCTGTTACAACCAATGCGAAGTACTGCTGTCCTTGGCAAATAACAACAATGATAATGACGTATTAGAATTAGCAACACAAGTGAAATGCGCATCGAGTAATGAACTAACCTGAACATCAGAGACCTCGCCACCGTGACCGACGTAGGTCTTGAGGAGGCGACCCACCGACGGATTCCACAGTCGGATGCTTCGGTTGCCCCCGGCCGTGAGGCAGTACTGGCCGTCCGCGTTGAAGCGCACCGCCCTGACGGCGCCCTGGCCACACGCTATCCGCTTGACTGGACGCAGGACACTCGGCTGTGCTTCCAGGTGGTGTGTTTCACTTGATTTGATGTTGGCCTTCAAAAAACAATCAAAGTGAGATGGAAAAATCGCAAGGTGACGCCAGCGGCATTTGTGAGAAAAGTTTGTTGAAAAAACCGTTTTCATCAGACAAAAGTAGACGGTAATTAAACTATTGTAAATTTCACGATTTCAAACACAAGAACCTGGAAAGTAGCACAATTTTGGTGCACCAAAAGTAGACTACCACAAGACTAGATTTGCCGTTAAAAATAATTTTATCATTTCTATCAGATTTTGTGACGAATTGTACGTAAATGTATCTTGATCACAACTTCCTCGATTTAGCAAAATGAATGAAAATCATAACAGCATTAGGATAACACGAGTCAGATTTGGGAAAAACCAGTGAAATGAGACGCAAAATGCTATGCATAGAGGACGATGATGCAACTGTAGAATCAGCTCGCCGTAGTCACCAGCACCATTGGTGCAATTATGGGGCCCAAACCTAAGGACACACGAAAGCCAATAGGGGCACTGTTTCCGAGTTTATTGGCCTTTAAGTGAAGTAAAATCAGGTCAGGTTAAATTGTAGATTAAGCACAATAGTACGACAAGATATTCAATAAGCAATGGCTAAGTCATGCAAGTGTGATTGCGGTGATACTAACCTAAAAACAAAAAATCCACACCTAACGCCCTAGCTACTTAATCCTATCGGTAGTAGCGCTGGCAGCCATCCGCTGCATTAAATTATATAGTCAAAAACCTTCGTAGCGGAACAATAGCACACTTTTACTAATGAAATGTACACGATTCGCTAAATGCGTGCTACAGGTCAGCAAAAATTAAGTTCGAGTGGCCGCCCGTAATGCGCAATTTACTGAAAGGGATGGTTTACGAAATCGTGGAGACCCAGGTTTGAGCTGGAGGTGAAAATCAAAGCAAGATCAAACAAACAGCCTTAGAAAGGTATGCATTCACGTACATACATAGAAAACTGAGGTGTACGTATTAAGTAACAACATATGTTTTTGTGTGTCACGAACAAACCCTATGTCACAAAGCACATGAATCGAGCTGATTTGAGAACCATATATCCTAGCACCTGAAGAAGAACATTTATCAGGTAACAAAAGACGCCAGTGAATCGAAAACTGGGGGCTACTTTGCTTCGCGATTCGACCGTCGTCAGCAGAAACCTCGAGAAACAGCATACCACCTAATCACACAGAAAACGTAGGTCATTTTAGCCTTGTCTATTCGTGCAACTGATAAAAAAGACACCACAAGTTTGCATACGACTGCAAGATAATCGGTTTTGCGAAGAACTTAATGACATCTTGGATGCGTTCGTGCACTCTCCTTTCTTTACGGACATCATAAAACATAACAAGCTCGTGACGTAGAACTCCTGCCCCCGCAAAATAGCATGTGCTGGGATAATCAGAAGTTGCAAAGCCTACTCATGATGAAAACAAAGAAAACAAGAACAGCATTAACAAAGTTGACGCAGTTTACGTGTGCAATATGGTAGATACTCTTGTTTATCTGAGATCTCTTAAACAAATAAGTGCTGTGTGGATCCGAGGGGTGTGATGCCAACTTGGCCAAGGATATAGGGCACGCATGGTGGTCTATGAAATGCACAAATGTAGATGTTGACGTGAATTCCAGGTCAACGTTTTTGACCCTGAATATTAGGAATGACATAAATGTGACCCTGGTTTGAAGCGGAGAGTAAGGGAGGTCTTTAATCCTACCCTTACGTACCCAAAAGGGTCGACAGATGTGCATGACAGACAAATCACCTGTTTACACACCGAGCACCTGGAGTTAAGAGACTTTGGTGCGTGCAAAGGGAAAACGTTTTGTGAGGCAACGTGACCGGTTTGAGTAAACTGGAATACCGAGAAGTGTGCAACAAAAGGGAAGGCCAACCACTCAAAAGTGGAATGCCAACAAATATGTATACCTCCGAAATTAACTGGTGAATTAAGGAAAGAAAAGAGGAAAGCAAAACTTTTTGATTTAAACTGTTGGCATGATACAAAACTGCTTGAAAAGCGTGTTAATTCCTACTAGAACTCTTTCATGCTGGAACAAGACTACAAACCCGTATGGGATGTGCTTGAGCGTCCACTACTTAAATTGCACTGAGATACGGAAACCACCAGAGCCGCTCACAAACCCAACTTCCGATAAGGGGAACTAACCTTCCACTTCAACAACAAAGAACAGGAAAAAATACTATAATATTTGTTAATGATGGTTCTATTAATAAAAAAACCCAGATACAGTTTTGTTCAAGCTGTCGAGAGATTATAATTAAAGTTGGGATCTGAGGGCTGCACTTTCATCAAAGACGCCTCCGTACTTTTGCAGAGACTGTTTCGCGTTTCTTTCAAAGTCATTCCATGGCAATTCGATTAGTCTAAGGTCAGAGGAACCATCACATTGTCCCCCGACCTCGGTTCCTCCGTGTTTTGACTCGTGGTCTTGCATAAAACCAGCCACTTTTCCCAACCAAATTACGCCTATTTGCAGCTACCTATGAGCGGAGTATCCAAAACAATTACGAGAACCTCAATTTTAGCAGTTAGCTCAATGATGCATGCCTCCTCCCCATCGACATCTCTCCCTAAATACTTCCTATTTTGGTACATCCAGTCATAGTACTCCCTCTACTATCAAAACACCTAAGTATATTTGCATGATTTCACCCGAAGTGACCGTTTTTTGTTTACGTTAATTAACAGCAGCAACACATAATAATTTTCAATATTCGGGGTTCGGCTAAACTGTCAACACTGGCGCAGACACCACAGACGTTTTGTTTGACTCCACAGGTTATTCACCTTGCTGTCGGTGGTTTTACTCCGCGTTTTGATGTTTACAAATAACAGCGCCCAAAATCCAGCAGTTACACAGGTTGCGTCAACTCCCAGAGGTTTATCCTTTAAAAAGCGAAAGGACAAAGATAATGTTTTAAGGACATCCTACTATGATGAACGACGGACTCGAGCAGTTTCCTAGTAGGTAATTACCAAAAACTTCACTAGGAGATCGGGATTAGAATATGCGTACATGCCCACCTCTGTTCTAAAACATAACGGAAACAATGTTCCACGTCCAAAGTTTACAACGACTCTCCCGATTCATTCTTTTGATGGAATTCTCAAATCTTCTGAAATCTGATTAAATCGCGTCAAAAGGGATGCGCTCAATGAAAGCAATAAAAATCGACCAATAAAATCAGATCTACACAGCTTTGTTTTATTTACATTTGTTGAAGAGGAAAATTAATTGCACATGTTGTAGAGGTCGGAAGTAAAGCAGCGAAGTATTATCATAAAGGGAAAACAGGTAAGAAGACAAAGCCTTGACTCAATCAAAAGATTTATTCAATGCACAGAGTCAACAATAAGGGCCTTCATTGTACAAGAAAATGTTTTAACAAAATCGGATTAGGATGCGCTCAAGAACTTCATTTTCTCCATCAGTTCCTCTAAAAGATAGAAATGTTAAATTGCCATCTAAAGTTCCACGCGTGTCCATGGAATTAGTACACAAATCTTCCAATTAGAAATGAAGGAATACGAAGAACCCCTTATGTAGCGAACTAAACAAAATAGTCACGTTAACGTGAAAGTGACTTTGGAAAATGAGTGGTGCATCAATAGATGCACCACTCATGGGAAACCAACTATGGCATATGGGATATGAAGATAATTAAATCATCAACGCAACGTGGTAAAAGGATTGAATTCGGGGACTTCAAAAATGCTAACAATTTGGAAAAAAAATTAAACTCACGGGTATTCTGGTTTAGCCAGTTGAGAGAGTGCATATGAGAATTTAGAATGTGCGTCACTTGACCAATGACGTTCGTTGTCTTGTCTGTGGAGCCAGCCAGAACCACACCGTCCCCATCACCGCCAGTAGCCGACTCAAGATCAGCCGTTACAGCATTCACCCGCTCGGCCATTTCTTTCAATTCACCCAGTAACTGTCCCAATTCGAGATCGGTGTTGATGCACACCTGGAAAATGGCCTCACGCTCAGCGTCGGCGTGCTGTTGGCTGGGAGGTAAATCGGCCGCCGCCTGCTCCAGGGGCTCTAAAAGGTCTTCAAGGATCCGCTGTTGCGATTCCACAAATTCGAGTTCCTACATGGGGCAGAATTTAAAAGCTTACGGTGAATACCTTCATCAAATGAACGTAGACTGGCAGACCGCAATGTAAGCTGATTTTTTAAACGTTGTAAACGATGAAAAGCAGCCAATTATGATCGGCCTCGCTGAAGGAGACTATGATAATCTAGCATAAAGTCGATGAATGAGCATGGAATACCGATCAATCGCATTGAGCCCCCGAAAACTACTTGGGTGAACTTCTGGTTCGTTCTGTTTGAACTATGTACGACATTTAGAAACTAATTCCAGTGATGCAACACAGACGGAGATACATGAAACAATTGGGATTTTGCACGGCTTACTGCTAATGCAGACGCTTCTTTTAAAGGCTAATTGATCATACAAAGAAGAATTTGATTACTTCAAACCAGAAGGCCAGTAAAAATTTATTTTCTGAGTAACTATTATTCCTCCACTGATTACCACTGCATAATTTCTGCCAGGAACTCTACAGTTTAAAGAGGGTTGGCCAACAAATGAGATAGGCTCTACAAGTTACATGACTAACTTGTTCTATGCGGCTCTGTCCAGCTTTACAAGCCTCTATTTTGGCATGCAAATCTGAGATCTTTTCTGCGTTCGCAGTCAACACCCTATCTGCTGTGTTTAACTGCTTGAGCTCAACGGAGAAGTTTCGACTCTGCTCATCCAGTTCATAGGTCCACTTATTAACCATGTCCTCTAGCTGTCTGTAGGTGAGTGACGTATTAGCTGAGGGTTGCGCAGCACTGCTCACTGGTACACTAGTTGTACTAGTAGTGGAGGCAACTGCTGGAGAGTTTGTAGTTGCAAATTTCGCTGTGTCGAGACTGAATGACGGCGTTGTGGTTGTAGATCCACCAAAGTTTAAAACACCTGTAGTTGTGGTAGTCCCAGAAATTGCAGCAGTGGTTGCCGCGAAGGAGATTGAAGATGTAGCTGGTGCAGCAGCTGTGGTGGCAACGGATGTAGATGTTGGTCTTGAGCCGAATGCAAAATTACTTGTTACTGGGGCAGCGACCGTAGTTGCAGGTGCTGCAAACGACACCACGGCAGTTGATGCTGTTGTAACAGCTGGCTTAGAGTCCAAACCGAACCCAAACATTGACTTTGCCGCACTGGTGGTGCTTGTCGTCGCTTGCGTACCAAAAGCAGGTGCAGCTGGAGTCGACAAGCCCGACGATATTCCAATACCCGGCACGGATGTAGAAGTAGTTGTTGGATTGTTTCCTAAGGCAGGCAATCCAAAGCCTGGACGTAGAGTTGCAGTGGTGGATGTTGCATTAGTGGTGGCAACCGGAGTCCCCAAAGAGAAGCTACTCGAAACAGTGGATGCTGTTGTGGTAGCAGAGCCAAAACTAAACGACGGTGAGGCAGTAGTTGCATTTTGTCCTGTTCCGAGTAAACCAAAAGAAAATCCAGATGGTTTAGAGGAAACCGACGTAGTCGGAGTACCAAAAGAAAAGCCTGACATTGATACGCTAAAATAAACGGAGGGATAAAGTGAACGAAAATGGTTAAATCTAGTCAGTCGCAATCAAGCATGCTCACACAGGTCAAAATACCTTCAACAACCAACACATTGACTAAATCGGAAAGAAGAATATACTTAGCTATACCAAAACATAAATAGATAGGGAATAAATCCACGAAAAGCCAATGCATACAGTTCAGACATCCATGACTTATGTTCAGGTTTGTTTTCCTTAACAAGGGCAATCGCTTCGAATGCAAACTGGTAGTTTTTTTTGTAGAGACGTTCTGTAGATACGGATGGAAAGTCTGTTTTGGTTAAAAAAACCAGACATCTTAAAAAATAAAC
Source organism: Mesocestoides corti (assembly GCA_900604375.1). Taxonomy (NCBI): domain Eukaryota; kingdom Metazoa; phylum Platyhelminthes; class Cestoda; order Cyclophyllidea; family Mesocestoididae; genus Mesocestoides; species Mesocestoides corti. The sequence goes on from UXSR01005593.1 coordinate 25,950, forward strand.
ACATGTATCAGTTCTTTTCTGATTGAATGGTCAGAGTTCAATTGCCCTATGGCTTGGTTTATTTTAGAATAGTAATAGACTGCACTAACGAAATTTGGCTGAGACCAAACAGTTAGCTAAGAAAGCTATTTTAATGAGGAAGCCTGGTAAACATATAGACACTGGAGAAAATTTACTCAGCTGAAGCTAATAAGTATGGATTCCCTACAATTTCTATACCGGGGGAGTTCGCGTGTCAAAGATAAACACTGAAATGTTGTAGAGGGAGTATTCTGATACTGAATGCACAAACTGACAAGGTGGTGGTTTCAATACAATCAAAAATATAGATAGGAAAACCTGACTGAATTTCAGCTGGAAAAATTACACGAGACTCAGTAAGTCATGAATTAAAAAAAACTACTGGTGGGAATATGACGGACAAATCACGTAATACTATAACAGATTACAACAGCACATTCATCTAGCTTAAAAATTCAGAGAAAAATTGGGAATGGCACTAAAGGCACTGGATGAATTGTCGTTCCTGGGACAAATATTCTATTTCAGCTCAAACTTCATCAATACAAATATTAGTAAATAATTAATGATTTAACAGCGCTATATTTTGTTACCAATCACATTATTTGATGTAGATGACAGTGTAGATTCAGGACTTTACAAAAGGCTTAAAAATCAATGGCATTTACGAGAAAAGTAAAATCAAAATCACTCACAAAATGCAGAATTTAATATGTCGGGACTTGTAATAGTGATTTAAAACACTGTCGTGGTTCTCAGTTTGAGCACTAATGTGCAAAAAATAGTTTTTGTGTTTCTTTTGTCAAAATGAAGCAAAAAATATTTCGCCATATATTTATTTTGATCTCAATATCTCGTAAAAACCAATGGATTTTGATTTGGATTAATTAGATCCAATTCATGTTAAATAAAACACTTGCTTTTCATAGTTCCATTTTGCAAAACTAAAATTAGTGTAAGTAAGTGTAAGTAAGTTGCTAGGTAGTGTGCATGATGATCGGAATAAACAGTACATTCCCGATTTGTAAGGTGGCCAAAAGGATGGGAAATCTTGGTGTAAGCACTCTGTATACGATGCAGAAATCAAAAGGTAGAATTGTTGTTGCATCGGTAAAGTTAATTTTCTTATGAAGTATAAAAACAGTTGTAATTTAAAAATTGCATCTGCTGCTCACGTTAAGTCCAATTTACTGAAACTTATTGAGCCACAGTGAAC
>UXSR01005593.1:27753-52652 GCA_900604375.1 Mesocestoides corti
TTCGTTAAATAAGGCCTATGTAAACAATGTTGGCTTTTGCTTAGATGTTTTGATCAACATTTTATGAGAAATAGTAGATGTCTGGCCTTGACGGGTATTAAACTGTCTAATCGCTTTCGGTTTTGTACTCTGGCTCCCCATATATGGTCTCCTCCTGATTTGAAATGAACTTTAACTGCTAAATACAACGAAATATGCTGCTGCAATGTCTAGTAATTTGGTTTTCGGTCGGTTGTAATTGGCATAGTCAATACTGAAGGCCGTGTTGCTTGAAAATAAACTCCAAACTCTTCATTTCTAGTGCGACCCCCGAAGACTGGTAAATTCGGAGTTGGTGCATAATTAGTCGGTAATTTTGAATAGTGCACAACAAGTCACATGAAGCCAAATGATTGAATAAGGTTAAATGAAACTCATTAGACATTCTTTTGACGATTCATCGTTTCACATCGTTTTTGTGTAACATTAAGGTGCCATTATGTGAGAATCATTCAACAGCTCTTTCATGTAATTACCATATCCTTCCTCCTTTGTACTTTTGCTCTTCAGATGGCCTATCAGCTGTCTCCCTGTAGTCCACACCACCTCTTACCCACTTTCGTGATTGGAAGTTGAGTTGAATCGAGTCCTGCCCTTGAATGCATCAGATTCATAAAGCCTAATCTATGTGGTTTGGATCAGCACAGTCAAGCGTCAGAAGCTTGACAGCAATTGGACGAATGGTGAATGCTTAGAATTGGTGGAAATATCCCCTCACGATTCGATCATTGGTTCAACGTTTCAAAATATTGTAAAAAATGTTTGAAATGAAGTCAGCAGTAATTATTTTCGATGGTGCCATAAGCAACTGTTCAAACTAGAACATTCTGCATTTACTTATAAATCGCATTGTGATGGTTTACCCCGGTGTGCATGTTTTTGGGTTTCGAAGTTTTCAAGAACACTTTTAAATGTAAGAAGTGTCATTAACTTAGTATCTTTGATGAAATCGGCACGGTTTTGTGGGCTTTCTGCTAGCACAACTTATATCTAGGAAATAGAAATCTAGATACACACCATTGGGTTTAGTCACACCATGGCTGTCACCGAAATGCCATTTGCATTTATTTCAGTGCAGTTGTATGGTTCGTCGTAAGACACGTGGGCCAACCACGAAGCCACGCTAACAGTCTGCAGCCCTTTTCCACAAATCTCCCTTGGCTTTGAGGCAAGTGTATTGAATTCGATAGCATTATCTTACAACCCACCTAGTTGAGTGCCCATAACAATCTATGGAGAGGCAAAATAGGCGACAGCGGACATTGCCGTTTGTTAGCATCACGCCAGCCACGTGTATTGTGTGTGGATGACAGCCGACTGATAACAGGAACCAATGAAACAGGGATGTGCCATTGACACCATTAAACAGGTTTCGTCCAGGCGCGATCGCTGACTGTCCGCCATGTAAGATCTTAGCAGCACTCTCGAATTTGCTATTCGACTACCGAAAAGGATGTTCAGCATCCTTAATGGAGATCCTAACCATGAGGTCGAGATGCAAAGTTTGTGTTTACTGGTGTTTCTTTAGTGGACATTCACTAAGGTGTCTTACACATAACATTAAGAAGTCACCTAGTTGGGTTATCAGTTTGTTATTAGGAAAACTAAACAACGCTAACCAATTTGCACCTAAGAACCACAATAGGGTTAAAACAACTGGGCCTCTGAAATAATGCAAATAACTAAATATGCGGTATTTAAGTGGTTTTAATAAAAGTCAGGGTATAGGGATAGCATAAAATAAGTGGTTGAGCAGACCACCGGAATTTATACGAAGTATAAAGGGAGTTGAATTGATTGCATGTTCCCAACGCGAAAAGAAATTCATCTGCCCACCTGTTCAGCAGAGTCAGTGATTCAATTATTGGCTATTTGTTATTGCAATGGCTTTGCTACCTCTGGAAAGGTGAATTTGAAGATATCCCCTCCGGAGGAGAAGAAGGCCGTGGAATTTAGGGTGGTGGAAACACAAAAATGGTCAATTTTTCTATTACTAGGTTTCGTGAGTCTCTGTAGATTAGCGCTTTCTTGTTCCATAGGCCAAGCGATTAGTGCAAGGCTAGTCCGTTCCGTATCAATGGCGAGTAAGTGCTCCGAATCCAAAGCGAAGATGGGACCTGCTGGAAATGAATCAAAGTTCCAGGAGATCACCCGAAGCCATTCCTTGGGACTTCGCACATTACCATCAATTTCACATTTAGGCTGAACCCCAGGAAAGGAAAATAATCGTCTTGATACCGTTTGTGAAGCATTGTCCCACCGACCCACAGAAGCCCAACACTGGCCTCTGGCACACGACTTTGTAATCCATTCGGGAAAGTAGTGGGTCTCACCTTTTCGCATGGTTATCGAGAAAATCCGGCGCTCAAAATAAGGAGTTAGTTTGCATATTTGAGTAGTCAGTGGAACGCCCGAAGTATTTTCTGGGTCTGAGGAGCACGCCATCAGTAGGCAACCATCAGTATCAACGTCGAGGGCAAGGTACCGTCGGTAGGAATGCTTGCGGGTCTGAGCAACCAAGTGGCCGTCAGTCGAAAAGCATGCAAGAAGATGAGACGAAACATTATCTGTCTGTGAGTAGCCGATGACGTAGACTTCCTTCGTCTCTCCCTGAACACTCCGTAGACAGATAGACGAGGGAATCAATTCTGTCGATTCGGAAGTTCTTAAGTGCAACTTTGTCACAGACATTCCCCTCTGTTCCTTAGGTGATTCGCAGATCAAATTGGGTGGAATTAGGTCAATCTTAAATATGAACGGAAGATTTTGAATAGCAATGTATATAAAATTACTATCTGAGGCTATACATGTAAGCACACAGTCCGAGGTATCAAGCTTGTAAGTAGAGTCTTGAAGGCTGTCGTTGATTGAGGAGAATAATGTATTTCTGTCAAACACCTTTGTTATATGGCACAGATCGGATTTGTTATCGCCTATTTGTTCTTCCACCTTTCCCAGGCTGAGGAGGCCAAAATGATCATTCATGTTTGTGAAGTCATAGTCCTCAACAAGGTCCACTTTCCATTGAGAATTCTTCGACCGGAAAAAATGGTCATTGTTTGACGACCCACTAGGAATATGGATGCTAACAATGCTTGCGATTCTATCCTTAATGGTTGTGGGCTTTAGACGTCTACGTGGGACGTCCGTGGGGGCATTTTCAGTGAGTCCGCAGTAGGCAGGCTCCCGCAATCTTGAATTCAACATAGAATCCGCACGAATGTGTAAGCAACCACATGCTGCAATGTGTTTCCTCAAGCAAATAACCAATCAGCGATTAAGCTTGAAATGTCCTCCAATCAGCGATTAAGCCTGAGATGTCCTCCAATCAGCTGTTAACATTGCACACAGTTTAACGTTCTTGCACGCTCTAGTGGTTTGCTCGCTGTGCGCAGATGACGTGAGCTTCTGAAACTCATGTGATGTCGCGATACTCGTACACTAATTGCCAAAAAGGTGCTACCAAAATCAAAATTCTTTAACGGAATTTTCGCATAAATTAGCGCTACTTAATCACAAACTTGTGTCTCCAGTTTGTTTAGCGGCTTTACAAAGGTACAAATGCAAGTAAGACGTAAGGAGTCTGTGCGACAGAAGGATAAATTACTGCCTCATTCAGACTAGTCTTCCACTATTACCTGTTACTAATCCCTATGCTTGTTCGAGGACACCGCGTGAGCCAGAGATCATTTACTGAGGTTTCGAACCACAGCAGGGCCGCCAAGTCGTGTCGACTTATTTACCCCACGCAGACACCCAGGAAGATCATGAAAACCGTTTATTAGTTCGCCCGACCCACATGTTAGTTTTATGTGTGAATTCAATGTCTTATATTCTTGTACGCCTCAAACTTGTTCAGGCTGATTGTTGACCAATCGGATCCGGGGGAATTAGTCGAAGTATAAACATCCAAAAGGCAAGATACGGACTTGAGAGACATGTGCACACGGGTGCGTGATCAGATGTATCCGCATGAGCGATGTGGGTGCTGAGAAATGTGGAGTATGAGGAGACAGAACTAAGATACGCAAATCATGTGACCCTAGCCTGACCCCCATTTGAATAAATACTAGATTTTAATTAACTATTAAGTTGAAAATATTAGGCGGTGTATCTGGTATAATTCTCACAAACATGTTTCTCAATATATCGTGTTTTAGTTGTATACATCAATCATTTGTAGCTTTAACCGATTGTTTTCGTCACTTGATTCTCTTTTTCCGAATAAATAAATACAACCAAACTACATTGAAAATGACTTTCAACTCCGGAACGCATTCGGAACCTGAGCTTAGATATGTTTTTGGGAATCATGTCTCAGTGCCCAAAATCCGATCACATTCTACTGCTGCGACGGTTACCAAAGGGTACTGTTTAATGTGCGTGTACTTTTACCAGTTCAAACAAATTGTATTGGTCAACATCCTCCAATTAGGCACACAAGATTCTGCACGCGGAGTGATGCTGCCCACACAATACACAACGTGGTTACGCCAAGCGAAAATTAATTCCTAGAGGTGGGTGCTGTTCATGAGGAACGATGACTCATCAAGATGTAAGTTTAGAACGGCTTGAGGGTCGACGATGCATAAGGTTAGCATCTTCGAGTGTGTGGGGTTTTGAAGTAAATCGTGTTGATAAAATTGGCCGCCCAGCCAACTGATCGTTTATCGATACACCCAGACAGTATTGTTAAAAAATTACGTTATTCACGCACCACCTTTGCATAAGCACACACAACAAGGTGACACCTAGGTTAAGCTATCTAGTAAACATTTGTCTCCACCATTCCAGTCTTTGTCATCTTCCTCGATATCGGAGTAACACAATGCAGCAGCCCGGTGTGGTTAAAGACCACATGCCTAGGCCTTCACCGGTTCCTTAGGTTTCATGTCACTTTTTGATAAAACTATGGGCTGGTTTAGACGTATGTTGGCGTCAGTCTAGGATAGGCTTCAGGGGTCGGCTATACAAGTTGACAAGCAAAAAACAGCGCATATTTAAATTAAATGGTTGATCTTTTGACTAAAAATTGTTATGTATAATTTCAAGAACCCCAAATGACAAGTTTTCCAGTAACGATATAAAATCATAATATATTTACTTTATATGATCGGTTCACATGGCAACGGAAAGGGCTATCAACCATGTTGGGAAACCACGCGTACAACCAAAAAGTCTGCAGGTGGTAATGAACTGGCCATGTATCACAAAACAAACCCGGTTCAAACATGAAATTTTACTTACTGTCCCACACCACCTAAAGTAGGCAGAGTGTTACAATGGAAGGACGTGCATAGAAACACCTTAGGCCTTGGTTTTAATAACCACTGAACGTAAATTAAGAAATCGCATCCCAAGTTGGTCTTACAACTGCAATCACCTCTCTATTCAACTTTGTTTGGCAATTTGTTACTGAGTTCTCACTGATTGCGTTTACCTGAGTGTTTGCCAAGCGCCAAATCTATTACACACCATTCTATCGAAATTTGCACACAATCCCATTACACCTAGGATTTTCACAGTTCAGGTGTATCGATGTGGCTTGAGTAGATGTCATCATCTATCATACTTAGCTACCACACGAATTAGTCATCATATTGGTGTGAAAATGCAACACTGCGGGGTTGTGACTCATCAGGCAGGTCGTTGACTAAGCAAAGAAGTTACTACTTCGCTAATGTGAAATCAAAATCACTTTTCTAATATGTCTTTTTGAACCTAATGGTCAATCGAGCATCATCAAAATTCCGGACGAATTTTTGAGGAAGTTTAGTTACCTGAGAAATCAAGTAGGTCACAGCCTCACTAAGTTAACGACGATCTCTTTATATTCATGTAGCATAACTACAACAGCCCTATCAATAGCTTTTATTGTAGTTAATAATGAAGTGATTCCATATGCCAACCGATGGAAAAGAAATAGTCAAGGAGGAGGCAAGGCAAGGGGTTTATATGACACTGTGCTTTAAGTGCATCACACTCCATGTAAAAGTTACTATTTCACAGAGAGTTCGGATTTTCCAACCGGTGACAACTCACAGTGCCAAGCATTTGCGTACCACAGCGTAAATTGACCATTCTCAACTTTCACAACATGCACATGCATCAAGCAATGCAAACCAATTGCAGTCACACGGTGAGTTGTCAAGATTTTCTGTAATGTCTAAGATCGGTAAATGGGGGAAACGGCAGTTGCCAAGACAGCCCAGGATTCAGAAAGCATGTTGGAGTGAAGAAACGGGAAGATAGTCTATTGCAGCAGGCAAAAAACGGAAAAGCCAAGCTTCGCAGACTTCGCATTTTGACAGGCTTAGTAGCGTCCGTGTCCTTTAACATAATGCAAATTCCTAAGTAAACAGAGTATTCACAGATTCACCATTTAGTTCTCTTAACCATTTAAATGAAAAAGAAGTAATGTAGTCATATGATTGCACTATGTGCAGCGGATTATCAGCGATCACGCCTGAGTGAACGCTGGTTACTGACAATGATTCATCCTCTTTTCATTTGTTACTGTTATCAGATGCCTGTCATCCGTTTACTCATCCAAACACTAAGACGCATACTTGGCTGGCGTGACGCTAATAAACGGTCGTGTCCTCTGTTGCCTCCCTTCTCTCCATTCTCGGGTTGTTACGGGCTGTTAATTAGAGGGTTGTAAGGTAGGGCTAAAACTTAAGCTACTAAATATGTTTAAATACAAGTTTGTGTGTTATTAGCATCCCAAATAGCTGGAGGCTGGTTAGACACGGAAATATTGACCAAGTTAAGACAAATTCTCTATTTTTAAGCGGCAAAAGCATTCATTGCCACTAGATATTTTAAAATTGACTGCCAGGTCATTCAACTAAATGTGATCCTTGACGGTCTAGGTAAACGCTCAACTGGGATCAGCTCCAACGATCTGAGTAAACACGATAAGAAAACAAAGGCCTAGAGAAGAGTATGGTGACAACGACCTACCGTTTACCGGCTAAAGTTCGTTGTGATAACCGATTTTTAGCTTGGCAGTTAACAACTTTGGTAGTTGGAACCCGTGACCTTCGCTATAGAATAGTGACACTGACGTAAAAATCTTGTAACTAATGCGTGCTTCGAATACTCATCAAAATGCAAATAAGTCCTGATTCTTTCGACATTAATACGAAGGGAAAAAAAACAAAAAAATGAAATAAGCTGAATGTTTTGAAGGTGATGTAAGGGGTCATTAGCAAGTAAAATCATTTCCTCCAGAGAAATAAGCAGGAAGTTTATCAATGTTGTGGAGGAAGCAAGTGTATTTTAATGCAGCATAGGGAGAAGTATGCGCTCCGTGTCGTGGGTCATTAAATAACGTTTTGCAAATACAGATAATCAATCGTAATGTTGATAAAGTCACTAATTACTACAGCTTTACGGCATAAGTTTCAATAAAAGCATCACGGAAAATCAAACTGACAACAATTGGAATATTGATACTTTCTATCGGCATCAACGATAGAGAGAAAATGTGTCATCGATACATTTAATAACTTTAAGGACGTTACTTACCTCGTTCACTTTACCTCAACCCAGATCGAATGACCCTGGAATGGTGTACCGAAATATACTATTTGACATCATTACTGCTCAACATAGACTTAGTTTTAAATACCCATTCCGTCAAAGAAGTTTCCATGATTGATGCGAGCAGGCAAATACAATAAGTTGGTCTACGAATAAGAAGTTATTGCATCAAGACTCATTTCAAGGTCTTTTGGCATTTGCTGTTAAGGTACTGAAAATAAAATGATGGCGGGGATGCCTGCTGGTGTAAGTTGTGTGGAATACTCAAAAAATTTCCAAATGTTAACTGCAAAGCCAAAACACGGAAGCCAATGTTAACGGGGCTAATTGTGGTAGTTGCTGGGAGTCAGACCAAAGGATTCTGCTGAAAAGGCCACCACACCACTTAAGCATTACGTCAACAGAAAAAAAAACTGTTGACTGTTACGGTTGCTGTCCTCCCGTGACCTTGAGTCCAATCGTTTAAAAGCATTACTTGCACACACACACACACACATGCTAAACTCAGTATGTGAATGGATGGCCCATGACCTGATGAGTGGACTCCACAGGTCAATACAGCCGTCATGATGCGACTCACCTTTCACACATTTCTTTCAAAATAAGTGCTTTGGAGCAGTAGCATAAAATGCACAGGTTTATAGTGCATCTGAACGCATTTGGTCGGTATATTTACGCCCGCATCTGTCGTCACCTTCGGCAGGTGCTAAACGCAAGGCTGTGTGCTGTGATGCCATGAGTGGTTCCAATCTCACATAGGAACGGACTTGTATTACGTTATAACAAGAACGTTGCATCAATCATCAAACATTAACTTGTGATTTGCCTTGGCAACGTGAGGTCTCAAAGAGTCTTTTTAAAATCCTTCCTCTAGCGATGACAACATCTCACTTTTTTGAAGGAGTAGCGCGAATCTTTGCGTCGACGTATCGGGCATGTATGCTATCGTGACTGCTGCCTCACACACGAAGAAACTAACATGTTCCGGTTGACCTCGAACCACGGTCTAGGTGTCACGATGCATTTCAAGATCTTAATTCCCATGGTAACCTTGATTAATGGTTTATACATACACAAAATGACACTGACATGTTCGGGAAGCTCGCGCAGTGTTTTTGTCTTAATGGTGGTCAATAAAAGCGATCGTAATGCTTTCAAGAGGTAAATCTTTACAGAACTTAAGACAACGTTAAAAAGTAGATTGAAATGTCTTGTGAATATGTATCACGTCAATTATTTACACGCGCAGCGGCCTCTGTAAGCTATTTTTAGATGGATCCTATGTCTTCATCGGTTCACGATTTTATTATAAAATTACTACTTTGATGTTATAGGTAACGTATATTTTAAAAGAAAACTGCGATTTACAAAGCAGTCATTTTCAATTTGACAAAACAGTGCAACTAGTGGTACCACATAAATGCTGTATTTCAAGTAAGCGCCTCCTTTCCGCATTCACAAGCCAGTTTGGTAAGCAGCCCGCACTTTAAAGTTGATCCATGAGAGTTTATGAAGCGCAAGGAAAATAACTTGTCTCTGCTGATCCATTTGTTATTTACATGGAAGACAAAAAATCCACAAAACATTACTGTTATCAAAACAGCAGGCAATTATTTAAACAGGCAGATAACTGATTTGCATTATCTAATGTTATTTTTAGGGACTATTAGTGTTTGCGAAAAGAGTGTAATTTTTATTTACAAATCCATCGACTGGTTGCCCACAGCTACACGCACTCCATGTCCACATGGCAAATAGATGGATCGAATTTCGTTGACGCTGCAAATTGCGTTATTTACCCCACTGTAAGTCGCTATCAAGTGAACTGAAATGTGCCGCTGTGACATCGTCAGTTTGCGGCTCATTTAGCATTGTTGTGGGCCCCAGCATGTGGTCTTGAACCACGCCGGGGCCACAGAATTAACCCTGGCCCGATTACGCTTCCCCGATATCCACGATGAAGAAAAATACTGGAGAGGACGTGGACACAACCATTTACTTCAGAGCTCAACAACGTTGGTGTCGTTGTCTTGTGTATGTGTATTTATACCTCAGATGTGGGTCATAGATGAGTTATGACACCGAGACCTAGGTGTGAGGATAACCCAAGATAAATATTTGTGCGAATGAGGGGGGAGTTGAGGATCCGTGCGGCTGGCGACATGCTGCGGAAAGGGGAACCCTGTGTCGGAGGTGGAGCGACCGGATTAAGGCGTTTGAATAAACACGATTCACAACAACTGCCGCCAAACCTTCTGAATTTATAGGATTCGCAACACATTCGTAAATTTCGGGTTTCCCGCAACGGTCAAATCTCACGGACCATTGGGGTTAAGAAACGATTACTCACTTGAAAGCGAGATCTATCAGTGGTTACTAACCGGTCCCTTTGGTGACCTGAATTTAGGAGAAATGAGGCTGACGTCTGGGCTTGATGGAGTTATTTGGATATCAGAAATAAGCACGGGTTAATATCCACGATTACACGTAGGTGCATCAGAAAGTGAGAAAGCTGTTCACTACACGGACGGTGTTCACAGAATGCCACTAATGTTAAGCACAGATCCTCAAAATATCTGTCGTACATGACCACTGTTGACTGATAGCCTTGGTGTGGAATAATAGTACACGCGCGTTTAGAGCGTTCCGGATCGTTTTACATCTTGTATGTATCCCCTATCATGGGTGCGATACTTTTTGCAGGCGATTATTGCACACGATTTCTTCCGAAAATAAGGTGATAGCGTGTCACTTGTCATAAAAAATCGTGTCATTTATTCATAAAAAATCGCCAGCTTTGTGAATAAGAAATGTAGCGGATTAACAGCGATCGCGCCTGAGTGAACCCTGGTTATTGACCTGACGGTGACAATGACTTATCCCCATTTCATTGGTTACTGTGTCAGAAGCCTGTCATCCGTTCACTCATAGACACACTAAGGCACACTTGGCTGGCGTGACGCTAATAAACGGTCGCGTCCTCTGTCGTCTCTTTTTCACTCTTCTCGGTTTTCGGGCTGTTAACTACAGAAAGTTAAAAACCACACAAAAATGGGTCCCTACGCCCTGTTCCAAACTCCCTTCGACTTCTACTATAATTAAACGCTTTCTTGAATGCAACCTTCGTTAAAAGGGTCTTACATGCATATCGGAGTAGTGGGAATGCTAAGGAAACGCAGGTGACCTTACCAGGTAAGCTTGCGGATTAGAGTACTGTAGCAGCACTTGGACAAACATTCACTAAAACGTGCACCGAATCATGCTGTTTTTTCGCAGTCAATTAAAGCTCAGTGGACAAAATACAGATGGCCAGTTTAAGCTGTGCGTTTTCCCCGTTGCTTAAGAGGGACCACCTCACGCGTGGTAGTGCGGGCAAAGTGGAGGCCGGAGGAACACGCGAATCCACGCGAAGCACAGCACTCCAACGCGTCGAGTCCGGGAGAGCAAGGGAAGGCAGGAACGCTGACTTCAGCATGAGGAATGAGTCGCGATGATTAGCGCCAAACATACGGAAGCAACCAGCAACATTTGCAAACAAAAATAACTATGACCGGTGGTACAAAAGGGTATTCGTGAGTGATCTAGCCAAAAAATTAGTAAAACTGACCAAGAGCAGGTAGTTTTTCTGGGGATATGAAAAGTTGAAAAACGGCATCATTACAGGGGACGCCACAGCATAGTGTCGCATGTAATGACGATAATTCACCCGTCACTCCACCAAAGCTGATTAGGGCTTTTGTGAATGTCTGAATTTTCACTTAGCTGTGTCTGCTTCACCCAACTGCTTGATTTGAGCACACTTTGCTCAGACGAGGGGTTCAAGGTAGCAGGACTTGTAGTGCAGCAAGGTTCGTCTTGCATCTACAAAGACGCGTCGCTATGGAGCGAGCAGAAAACCATCTACTAAATACCAACTTTGATTATTTCGAGGTCCGATGTCATCAGTCGAGTGTTTCTTCTGGAAAAACATACAGGATCAAATACACGAGGAGAATCGTATCGAAGTTACACGGGCGCTTCCATGGGAGTAACCAACACTCCATTGTTAGCGTGTTATTAGTGCCAAATATTGTTATGTGTTTTGATGAAGTGAAGTGAAAGTATTCTGGGCTTAGATCTCGTATCCCCTCATATTTGAACATTTGGCAAATTCTCTAACAGAAAACCAAGACCGGCAGTCGTATGGTTTGGTTTTAACGTCTGATTAAACGCGACTGCACCTAGACACCACTTTCTGCGTGAACAGCCAAAATCGGTTCCCGAATAAAAAACGACGGCTGTATAAGTTGCAGAATCAAATGAATGATGACAAATTCAGCTGTGAACAGCTTAATGATAGATGGGATTGGTTAGTACTTCATCAGGGATTTGAAATTTGCACTAAAACGATTCGATACACAAAGCATACACTTGCTGCCGCGGGATCTCCAAAAAGGTCAAATTTGGCCTTTTCCAGCAGAAATGTGCATACAGGAATACAGTACGCTTCGACGATGCATTTTAGTCAACCTCGAAAACAACAGAATTCGTACATCCAAGAACACATGACATGCTCATCAAGTCCATTAACGAAAGCCTTTTTCGCGTTATACGAAACACTACTCGAGGTTTTATTCAGTAGTTCATTCCATTAAATCAGTCTGTAGCCGATGCTGTGGTCTCCCACTTGATAAATTCGCCACCACTTTTTAAAGGCTTTAAATTTTCATGACACAAAAGGGGTTTTAATCTAGGTCGTAGGTGGATTTGCATATGATATTGATAAGAATATTTTTTAGACTTCTTAACCAATCTGAAGTCGTATCTGAAAATTGATTGATTGGAGTCCTCTGTAAATGAGCATCATTACTTCAGTTGGAACTGTGAAAAATAAGTTTCTTTAATGAAAAATGCAACTGCAAACCCAATCATTCATGAATTCCCAAATGCTTCGATCAATATATAAGTGCGCTAATTGTTTCGGGCCAAAATCGTTTTTTTCGAAATATTTTTTATGCAAGTAAAAATCTTTTGATATGAAATATTAAATTGCTAATTAACCCGAATCTAATTGTAAACCACATAAAATCTTTCCCCGTTGATAAGGGCTAATTAATTGTTTGGCGTTCATGATAATAGGTACGATTTTTCGTATTTAGTCGACACTAGATGTGTGCAATTGGTAGTGAACTTTAAATTGTGATTCGTGTGGAACTGTGCATGATGGAATTAAAAACGGGGCTTGGCTCAAATGCCCGTTAAAGAACCAAAATTTTTACATAAGAATGGAATATTGCATGCAGGTGCATTTGTGGAGTAGAAATGAAGTTTGTTTTATAACCAATGTGTTCCTAAGAAGTATTTACCTTATTTTGTTGACGTATGCTCAGTGGAGTTACACTTCTACACCCCACATCAATTGGAGAACACGAAAACAGAACCAAAAAATCCAGATTTTCATCACCAAACGACCTTACTTAATTAGCGATTTTTACTTCAGAGCATATAAAGATATTTGTGGATACATTGTCTAATGTGCTGATTCGATCAGTTCGTCTGTGGCGGCAGCGCAAAACCCGAGCTAAGTTATGGGCGAAATCCCCGGTCAAGTATTTCAATCTCTGTGTTCTAACAGCCCGATGTAGACGACCGAGGACACGTCCACATCAACAACTTGATGATTGGAGCAGCCGATAGTCACTTCGGTAGCAGTGGCAGCGAAGTGCACATTTCGCTTACGCGGTGTGCTCGGCTCTGTTGAGTTCACCATTCCTGACGCCGATATTGCTCACGAAGCCTCCCCTTCCTGGCTCCCACGGATAGACCGTGTCAGCGCTTACGACTGCCGACTTCAATGCCGTGTGTGCTACTGTGAATGCATGTGTTGACACACTCAGCCAAGTCATCGACGCGCCAATAAACGCACAAAAATGCACTAAGAGAGCATTTTGAAGGTAGAAAATAAGTGTGAATTGCAGGCAAAGAGAGGTAAAAAATCACAGATTTGACATTGAGGAGAGTGGTCGCAGTGGCCTTATTCAGTGCCCTTAAGCAGATGCCACTGCGGTGGTGGTTCGATGATGTCGGCCTCCACCAGGATAGCAAGCACCATGAAGACGGTGTAGGCGACGAGGAGAGTTACGCCGTAGGCTCGCCGCATTTTGAAGCCAGTACAAAACGCCACGATTAGGTTAGTTGTCAAGACGCCCATTAGGAAGGAGAAGAGCAGTGCGTGGGTCAGAGTAAACGACATCTAAATGAAAATAAAAGGAATTTTATGCCACAACAAATTTTGCGTAAATACAAGGTTTACACCGAGTGCCTAGCAAGGCAAACTCCAAGGACACTGTTACATAGAATTAATCCTACCATTAGGCAACCTGAAAGCAATGTTTTCTTGATAAAATGCGACTTGTTGCATTCCATGGCAAATAAATATCACAACAATCGGGGGTTTTCCGTTTTAGATTTTAGCACAATGATGGCCATGAATGGTCATTCTTAGCCTCCGCTTAAGTGTGAGGTGTTTAGCGTGTGTCTGATAAAGGTGATGGCTTTATTTGACGTACGGATGCATTGTGGTCACCAGATCGAGCCAGTTTGATTGTGTAGGAGGCGCCAGCGCCGATGAGGAGGTTAAACAGCGGTGAGCCGATGCAGGCAGCATAGGCGATTCGAGGATATCCGTTGTGAGCCAGTAAGGAATTGGACATCAGGTCTAGGGCACAAAACAGGGCGAGCTAGCCCTATTGGAAACCTCTGCGTGTGGGTTTTATGCATAAAAGCAGTGGAATGGTTGGACTCGACTAGGCTTAACTAGTCATTTTAACTATGCACACAAAAATGATGAAAGTACACAACATCAGAAGTGAATGGAATACGATTTGCTTAAACGAATAACCTAGGAAAACGTCCGGTTAAAGATTTGTTTCCACTAGAAGCCAGCATGTAGAAAAAGGAAAAGAGTAACAAAAAGAATTAATTTAACCGAACACTTTCAAGCAACACAATCTGACAGGAATATAGGGAAGTAGTTATTTCTCCTCATTTTTAGTGTAGAAGTTGGGTCAAACTTGTTCGAAAGCCCACACGTGAGATTTACCTCACGTTAGCTGTTGACGTCTAACAATGAGTTGAATGACCACAGTCTGGCATCTACAGTGCAATGCTGTTTGGCGGAGGGTTTGTTTTTTTAATCAAATACCTTTCCTTAATTGAATTTGGTTCAAATAAAGACAGAGTAATCTGTCCTCAAACTCTGGGTAAACCAAGTTTATAGTGAATTCATTCCATCCAAAGTGAAATTTGATTTCCAACACATGATTTTGCCAATCAAAGAAGTCTCGGTCACGTCTTCTCAAAATTGCCAACAAGCACTCTTAAGACTCGTGCACGAAGGCACTGACGGCGTTCCCCTGGTGCTAGGGGAGCGTCGCGTGTAGCGATCGCGTGTACGCCAGAGCACCAATCGTCGTGTCAAGTGTGCTAGAAAGCGCCTACCGGTCACACGGGTTTGCATGTTGAAAATGCCTTGTAATCAATCAAGCTCAAAATACACCCTAATTTGTAAGTTTCTATGTCCTCTTCTGGTCCATAATGTACCGTGAGCTCAATCTGAGGTGGTGTCATGCCAATTAGCGTATATGGCACATTGATTTGGCGCTTCCTTCGGAGCTATTAAGTGTTAAAGAACATACGCGGCTAAATGAGTGCACAAGTCGCGATGGTTCGGCACATTTTGAGAAATTAGTAGTGGAATTTCTGATGCTAAAAAATGAAGACCAGCTTTGTACAAAGTTGCTAAAGTGAATTGTACATCTAGCGGATATTAAGCCAACCAAATTTACGAGGGATAACAACGTGAGGAGAAAGTGTCTTTTTACAGCTCGTGGCTTTATAGTTACTCGGGTACAACGTTTCTCGTGATTTCTACGAGACTGTCCAAGCCGGTATGTAAAAGTCTTTAGACATGATGGAATCAAGTTGGGAAAACTAGGTTTTAGAGCTTTCCCATGGTAATCGAATGGTAATAAATAATTTAGTTGACAGATATGTAGTGTCAGGGAAATGATTTTAATGTTATGGTGGCTATGTAACCTAAACCACAAGTCATACAAAACGGCCGGAACTTCGAAAAGGCCAAAGAGTGTCCATGTTTGGAACACTAAATGATAGCCTCAGAATTAGGCTAAAACGGCAAATTCCATCGAGAATTTTCCAAACCAGAAATCGCCTTCGTATTCACGCAAGTTTGGTAGCCTGATTTTAAAATATCACGATTCCAAAATCACAATCAACCTGCGTGCGGTGAGAAATTAATGAGTCTATGCCACTGAAATTTAACAGGTTCATAATTGTTTTAACAAACACATCTGACTCTAAACCTCATCGCCTGAAATGATCAATTACCAAAAACATGTTTATTGATCTAAAATCTGTCTTTAATGATTCAACAGGTAATTCTCATGGCCTAAATGGTTTCGTAAAACTTCAATTATAGATAAGACACTTACCACTTATGGAACTAGCAAATGCCATGACGGTGATACCCAGGATGGCTTCACTAATTCCCCAAACAATTCCGAGGGCTTCCAATGAGTTGACCAGTTCGTGGGCGATGGCGTAGATCCACACAATTGAGGTGAGGAATCCCAAGGTGGAGAAGAAGGGCCGGTGGTATGGCAACGGTGCTCGGTCCCACCTTGATGTCACGAAAATTGTAATGGCCAAACCGGTTGAGATGAGAAGGACTATTACCACCACAGGGAGGTTTGATCCGCCAATCTTATACAGCCCGAGAGGAGTGCCACCAACTGCAAAGATGACCAAGTGGATTTTGACACAAGATAGTAGATAGTTCCTTGAACCGTGAATGTTTTCAGCTCTTCTGATTGCAGATCATCCCTTCTCTTCACCAGCAACAAGTAGTCTTGCAAGTGTACAGATGTCACAGCATCTGAGACGTGTATCACAAGTATTGAGTTGTGGCATTGAGTGAGGTCCCACAAATTCATGCAACCACACAAACACTGAGCCTACTTGCGTCTCCATGTCACTCTAAGTGGATTTCAATTGTTGTGGGCGTGGCACAATCGCTCTGAGATTTCTCGTGGACAGGGGTTTGAGCAAGCGTCTTCTAGAACAGTCGTGCTAAGTTAATTGTGACGTGTGCAATCTGCTAAGCATTCCACACCAGACATTTCACACATCTCCTCGTCATCTTCAGTGCCTCTCTTGCCTGCTTGAAACAAACAAATATGATGCATCAAACACGTTGTCAAAATGCAGCCAGAGCGTTTGATTGAAAATCGAACTAATAGGTGAAAGCAGAGGTGCGCGTAATTTGCCTTCAAATTAGGCCAAAGTGACAGTTATAAGATGTCAGAAGGCAAAGTCAAAACACTGACAGGTGGCCTTCACAACATGCTTATCGAAATCGCCTCTCTACCAACTCAGCACTCGGATAAGTGAATCTAATTAACCTCATTCTCTTGACCCATGTCTCGACAGAGAGCAACTTACTGCTATCTCTCAACGCACTGACAAGTCTGCCCTATCACTTAAAACGGTTATTTCTACAAATAAGGCCGGACACAATTGCATCGCAGTGTTACATTTCAACAGAGGTTGGGTTAGAATTAAAAGATTCGAAGACGACATCCTTCCCAAGTAATGAGGTATTTAAGAACCAATGGAGTCACACAAACCCACTTCTCTGATGATGTATTGAGATGTACTGCGAGTACGTGATAAGACGTCTCCCGTGTGACAGCCCGATCCATGCATCTGATTCAAGTCATCTTCAAATTTACGCGCGAGCCTCAGCCATGTGAGCACTCTCGGTCTTAGCATCTTTGTTTTTGTTCACGTATTTATGGTTATGGAAGAAAAATGAACTGGTGTAACTCGCGTCCTCATGCGACTTTCTGCATTTCAGGCTCTGGGCTGCTGGTAAACACGGTGACCGCAGGTCTCATTATGATAATTCGACCTTTCACCACAAACCGCCGACCATTCATAAAAGACGTTCTCTTCTACATGGCAGCGGTGAGCTGGAGTGCTGCTATTCTTGTGCGGCGCACGATCTACCTCAGCGACTCTGTTGGTAAGACTCGATGCGATGGGAAAAGTGTTTTAGGGAGGACCTAAGTCAAATTTGTGCTTTCCGGTTTTTCATCTATGGGCCTTTCTGTGCATTTCATCTGATTTGTACCTTCTAATACCCTTTAGATTGCATTGGTTTAAATAGCTCCAATTTTTTTGATATTGATTACAAGTATGGAAGCTCCTTGTGGTCAGTTTCATGAATTTCACCGTGCACATGGTATTAAGTAATGTTCGGGAGATATTAAGTTTATATTTTTTGGAAATCAATCGTCACCATGCAAGTGATAATACACATTTCGGTATTTAATTAGATTTAGGTTATTAAAGAGAATCGAAATATTGATGGGAGTAGTAAATGTTGCATTATTTTCTAGAGAGACAGGGAATTGTGTTTAATATAATTCTAATCCAGAGACATTTAAAGTTTCCTCTCGAGAATTCGAAGTGCCGATAGAGGAACACAAAATTGTTTCACAGGACAACATTGCTCAAATGTTATCCGGAGTCCTAAGTATTAAGAGGAGACAAACGGTGACAAGAACACCTGCGTATTTTGTCCATGGTCAGTATGCTTAGTGCGCCGCACGCCAGGTCGTAATTTTATAGAGTAACGTGAGGGCGCTGGAGATCAACTTTGTGCTTTTCATGCGCACACGAATATATATGCTCAGACAAGCTGTTACTGATCGGCATCCAGTAATAAGTTAGGAAATTGATGGTTTAGAAGTTTTACGTATCAGCGTGTGATTTGGAGTCCAATGAAGGATAGTTTTGGCAGATTTTAACAAAGGCTTCATGCTATAATTTTAGATGCATTATTACCAAATGTCCTATATTCAGCTTCATAAATTTGATTATCATTGCACTGTAATAATCGGCCTTTGAAAAGCTGAAAGTTGCACAAAACTTTGCCTAGAAATGTCGAGTTAGGAATTCAGATGAATATACTGATGCGACCTTGTTATTAGACATCTGTTTCAAGTGTGTATAGTTGGAAGGTATTTCGGCAAGCCTTGAATGGTAATCGATTGCGTTATCCCTTGGCATGGTGCCTTGGTTAACTCAGTACTTTTGAATGACATTTTCTTTTGCTTATCACTATGAGTATAAAGATTTGTGTTATTTACGCTTTCATCATGCACCCGTGACCATATACAGTTGCGCTTAATGCAATGAAAGTGTCGCCTTTAAAAAACTTCCCGCTGCCAAGATTAAAGCCTGTGACAACCACCACAAATTCCCCATTTGATAAGCAATATGAAGTTGACAATGCTGATTAATTGACTTTAATTTAAACTCTAATTATTTGGTAGAAAATTCGGAGTCGCAGATGGTCTACAGCTTTTAGGTTTGATGGCTATCGCTGATAATCATACCCCAGGTACATCTATGGACTAATGCTTCGATACGCAAACCTCATTTGACCTTTGCTGTGATTTTCAAAGAGTGATTGAAGCACATTCTGCAACAGAGTCTGCTGATGTGTGCGCAGAGCACCACATTCGAGAATGTTTCGCAGATCCAGAGCCTTCACTGACACTTTCCTTGCATCAGCATAGTTGACTTTTTGCCAAGTTTTAATGATGTTAATGACGTACTGCCTGTTCAGAAAACACCTAAGCCACTCTAGTTTATTTCATATAAAAGGCTCATTTTGTCTCCTATGTTGAACCCTTTAAGGTGGCTTACTTGAAAAGTATACTGCGCAAAAGAGCGAACCCTAGCTCGCTACAATAATGACACCTTAGGCTGTAAGTTGGCCGCAGGAAACTGCGTGTTCATCCACAAAAGTACCCGATGCGCAATTCACATTAGAGGTGAGGAAATTGCTTACAGAATGATTATTGTTTACGCTAAAGGAAAGGTTCGTTATGACAGCTTAATTGCGCAATATTCTGTGAGCCCAGTTTACACGGTAGAATTATATTTATGGATTTGGTCCAATTATAACTATCCCTTTTGTAAATTTATCAACTAGTCACGTCAGCGACTTGTCTTCATAAACAGACGTGCATAAATGAAATAAGAAATGGGGGAATCATTTGCCAAAAGCGAGTAAACAAAAGTGATGTTTGATTGTCTAATTCCAGAGGAGCATCAAGCACAACAACCTCGCTCGACTGCTGATTGTTGCACTTCGAGCTATCAGACAACAAAACAGGTTAAAACACGTCTCGATATAGTGGGTGGATTAATGGATGTGCCGTTTCCACCTCTGCATCAAGAGTATGCTAAAGTGGCTCGATTTATTAATCGAATTTTGTGTCAGTATCACTAAGAGTGGCTTGATATTGGTACACATTGGACTCTCTATGTTACCTTCAGCTGCCCCCATTCACTGCGTTTTTTTGCTAATTTAAAGTGTCTTGAGTTTTTACTACTTTTGGCATCTCACGTGATCAGCATGATTGGCTGGTTATAATATGCATCTCGTGGGTGATTTTTTTGAGGTAAAGTGCGATGTGCTTGCCCTTAATGCCAAAATAAAGCTTCGTTTTTGAATCCATTATATCTATGTGAACAACAGACACCCGGTTGCACTGCGTTCTTTACAATTACTGAGAGAAGGACTAATAAATCCACTCCATAAGTTGATAACTCAGGATACACAATCTCTTTACATCATAAGTTGTTGATCTTACCGGCATTTTAAATTAACTGAACGGTAGTAAAAGTATATTTACTCGTAAGTTTCTCACGAAAATGGGTCCACAAAATTTTATTGTTAAAAAAAGCGTTTGGGTAGATTCGAATCACACAAGCCATCATTGTAGTCTTTTCTAGTTATTTTTTTCGGAAAATATCAGCCTATCTTTTAATTATTCCGTAGGTTTCATAGGACTTTACCTCATGTATGTTGTGACCACCTGGGCAGCCGGCCACGTGCGGCTAAAGAGATCTAACAGCCAGGCCTACAGACGATGTGCCGCATTTTTTCAAAATCTCAAGAACGTTCTCATCTGTACTCGCAACTCGCCTTCCACTGCCAACACTAAGGAAGAGGACGAGAAGACTTCGACTGCCAGGGGCTGCCACCAGTCTCTCTGGAGGCGGCTGCGAGGCCTCTTGGTTGTACGGAGGCCCGTTCCCGATGGCGCCACTGCGGAAGACCTAGAAGGGTGTTCCAAAAAAGGCGACGTAGGACCTGACCTCTTTGAATCATCCCGACGGAATGACAACCTATTCTCTGATAATGACAGTAAGGCATTTATTCTAATTAGTTGCTGAGTAAATTTTCAGTTGGCATCTGAGGGATTAAGTTTGGCACCAACTAGGAGATGTCCTGGTGTCATGCCGGTAGCCAAAACTTTTTGATCTGGGTTCTGCTCAAAATGTAAACATGGAATGTAAAGTACCACCATGAAATAAGGTCTGTGTACCTCTGCCAAGACCTTAAATTGGAGAAGTTACTGGAAACCTTTCTCGCCATTGAATTCATAAATCCATCTTTTATCTTTGTTCTTATGAGTAAGCATTTCAAGAAAAAGTGGATGGTAAGGGAGTTTGTGGTGGAATACTATGACGTTTTGGGACTTACGCAAGTTTTCTTGAGTTTGACACCGGGAATTTAAATTTGTCTAGCTCTTTATTTTAAAGCACTATTCATGGGCGACAAAAAATGATAATATCATCCTTAATGAGTTGGCAGAGCTAGTTACTGACAGCAGATTTTATCAGCTTTCAGGTTAAATAGGCGGCTTAAATGAGATAGATTTGTTGACAAAATTCCGAAGGCATTTTACCACTTTTTTCATTGACCTCCATTAAAATTTCGATGCATGTTTACCCGTAAATTGACGTTACAATATTACGATCAAATAATTGGTAAAAATCTCTTGTGCTCAAGTTGTTATATAATAAATTTACCAAAAGACATTCCCTGAAACAGTCTAAGTCATGTTTGCTACAGATTTGAGTCAATTAGTATGTCTGATATTGGGGGTTTCGCTAGCTTGTTTTTGCTTTCTAGTCAAAATTGTGGGTTTTCGAAGACGACCGAACCCAATTTGCACTCCCACGGCCTCAACTCGCAACGGGAATCGCAGATCCCCTTTGGGCTTCCCGCGTATTGAGGTCACCTCACCTCCAGTCGAAAGCAGTGCCACCCGGCCCCCTTCAATCTCAAAAACCCCATCTTTGCATCAGAGTTATCTTGCTCCTCCACGAGATTTCCTTGACCTACCTCAAAGGCACCCCCGGCTTATCCACCCCCTCACTCCCCCTCATTCACCTACCCTTAAAACTGACCGGAGTTCCCTCCAGAGAACACTGACACCCCCGGTCACCTTTTTGGGGCACGGTCCTGCCCTTGGTGGATCGAACTCGGCAACAGTTGCCTCTTCCTTCAGAAAAAGGGCTTCAGTTGGGGGGATAGGGCTGCGTACTCGGACGCCCAGCATGAGCCAACGGCGTGGAAGCAGACGAATGAGCACTATGGAGCAATTACCGTTTATCGTTAGGTGGATTATTGGTATGTAAAGAGAGCTGCATTTCTGATAGTACTTACTCCAACAATCATTGGTTTAACTTGGGCTGGGTGTTGACTGTCATTGGTGTCATCTGGCTGATAGAAATCAAATTCAACTTTACAGACAATCCTAGCACACGATTCACCGTTATTTCACTACAAAATGCTTTTGTGAGACTAGGTTAATGTAAAATTCGGGGGAGGTAAGTCGCATTGAAATAGTAAAACACTTTTAAGAACCTGATTGATATTATTCGCTGTTTGGAGTGTGCTTGATTCGTGACTGCCACGGTAAATTTCAACACTTGAAAGTTCATTCCACAAGTAGTTCGCTTTCATTTCGGACGAGCAAAGCACGAGTGAGTGGCAATGCCAATTAAGCCTTGTGAGCCCACACCGCGGCTTCATCAGCTCCGGAAGGTGATGCTTAAAGACGTTTAGATCACTTCACCATCTATTTCGAATGCTGGAGTCTGATTTGCGCTGAAGCCGAATTGGTATCGCATGTGCAAGTCTGTGGTATAAAAATTGGGACAGTTACTTAATAAATTACTTGGTAGGGATGTTTTGCACTACAACTCATAAAATTCAGCTTTTCGTAAATTGTTTGCGTATCTATTTTAGCTAATGCTGAAGCTGAAGACCGGGAATGTGAAGATGGTAAGTTTCGTGTGGTTCTACAAATCGACAATTCTGGTTACATCATCATCAAACTGCATTTAAATAGACACTAGTTTATTCAATCGTTCCTGATGGTCTTGTTTTGAATAGAAAAATACTTCGTTAATTGGAAAATCTCGCAACAATTCACATAAAAGCGGTTAAATCAAGTCTGAAGGCTCACGAATCAGTGATTTACAGAATAATTAATCGAATTCTGGTAGACCTTCAACCAACTCCAGAAGTGCATCTCACTAAAAATGGTTCATTTGAAGGGTTCGGGGTCTTATCATCAATTGTACTACTTTGTAATGTGTAATTCATTAAGGATGTGATGAAATAGTGTGCTTTGCAGATGTTAATTACTGCTCAGAATGTCCAGAAAATTTTAAGGTGTTTATTTGACGATAACTCCACGTATTTGCATGCTTTTAGGTACAAATGTGGTACCAGTAAGCATGGAAGATACTACAAAGGAGTCTTTTTTCAAAAGTAAGAACCAAAATTTGACCAAAAACATCTTATTGCGTGAATGCTTGCTCTTTTGCAGTGATTTTGAGTCAGCAACTTAGCAGCTTTCCCAGTTTTTGTTGCTAAGAAGGCTTTGTTGGGACCAAGATTTTTTCAAATTAACAAGAAACTCTAACCGATGCAAGATTTACTTACCTCAGGTGAGGCTACACGTTAATTGGTATTTCTTGTAGTCCACTAGAAAAACAAAAACAACACCAAAGGGTTCTGCATGACAAATGAATTGTCTGCAATGGTCATTCCCAGCAACCCTGCTAATCTTGGGAAACATGAAGTTTTTGGTTGTTTACAAATTAATTGATCCATATCTAGCATTATCTATAAGCAGCGCAGTATTTTCCCATTTGTCATATTTTAGGAAACGCTGAAGTCAAATGGCGCTATCGTAATATCTCCGATTCAACCCACACACCCGACATCTCTTCTCTACATACCTTTACCCAGGATCACTCACAATCGCGTAGCCCAACTGTCTCCTTTCTCGACGAACATTCATCGCGCAACCACATGCCCCATTTACCACCACTTTACCACCGCTACGGTGGCAATCACGAGCTCAAACGTATTTCGTCTGTGTCACTGCCTGACCTAGAAGAAATCGACAAAGATGCTGGAACTGGTTTCAACACACCTACAGAAGCAAGATCACGTCTAGGTAAAGAGGAGTTGAGTGTAAAGGAGGCTACAGAACTTTCCGGGTCGAAAATTGCTAAAAATGAGGGCAATGATGAGGAGGAGGAGGAGTATCTTGACCCTTTTGTTCAATGGGCAAGCCGAGGAATGTGGCATCATCTGCTTTACTGTCTTTGCCCAATAGATATTTCTGAGTGGAAAAATCTCTCCATACCTGTCAAAATACTTCAAATTATACAGGCACCAATATTTATTCTTTTCCGACTGACTATTCCTGTAGTCTATGAAGACCTTGAACCTACGGTACCTACACCAAAGGGTGTCGAAATTCCAGTTAATGAAGAGGGTGGTAATGAACACACTGACACTAATGTTGAGGCTGGTTTGGAGGTGGATGTATCACAGAAACATTCGGAAGCGAACGACGACGCCGAAGAGGCGCGTTCACATCCCGATTTTCCACTGGTCGATTTTGAGTATCTGCATGGGTGGTGCCGGCTGCTCAACTGCTTCCAATGTCTTCTTACGCCTATGCTCTGGGTCCTTCTCATAACAGGTGAGGGAAACATTTGTATCAATTTGACAGTGTAAACGCAAAATGAAGCTATATAAAAATTTGTATGAAAGAGAAATTTAAAACTGCACGACAGAGTGTCACAAAGACTGATAAAGAAGATTTGATTGCATATTTTAACTAAATATATTTTTAAAAAAATTGTATTTATTTACACTGAAACAAATCAAATGCATAGCTTGAAATAAAACTAGCAGATGAAGAACTGGAAAGCACCAGTTTGACTTGGGTCCTCCCTAAAACACTTTTCCCATCGCATCGAGTCTTACCAACAGAGTCACTGAGGTAGATCGTGCGCCGCACAAGAATAGCAGCACTCCAGCTCACCGCTGCCATGTAGAAGAGAACGTCTTTTATGAA
>UXSR01005594.1:550-22422 GCA_900604375.1 Mesocestoides corti
ATCGGAAACTTACAGGGGCGACGTCTGAGGACGCAGACATATTGGACTACGCTTGTCTCAGCCAATCCTGTGTCCCTCTGCGTTCTAATGGCATGCTAGGAAGATAAGCAGCCAGCCAGAGAAGGACACGAATGAGGTACAGCACATAATTAGTGGCGTGACCAGCGTGACGGACTCGGATGGCCGGCGCCTGACGAGTGGTTCCGGCTTGTGGTTGGTCAATAATGCCTGTTCTGTGGTACCAGTCTTCTTCCTATTGGAGCTCCGCAAATCTACATCGGTTTTCAAGAGCGAGCTGACAAGGCAAGTTTAAATAAGGACTTTCAATCCTTCTGAACAAATGTTTTGAAATTGCAATTGCGTCCAATTTTATTACTTCAGTAGTGCTCCTGACTTCTGAAATCGGGACTTTTCCTAATCGTGGTGTGTAATTATCTGCTTGCGACTCACTGCTCAGAGGAACGGTAATGCATTTCAGTCATTTGTGCAAACTCCTCGTTAACATAACGGATCTAAATGGAATCGAGAACCATTTTATCTGTTCAAAAAGTGATTTTTTAAGGTCACGTCGTTTGTATTTCCAAAGTCTTTGTAAATTAGTTTAAAAATTAGCTTCGAAATTAATCGTAACCTTAATCATTCCTTAGGTCATTCCATCAGGGCAAGAATGTTGTAGTGGAGTTTATTTTAGCCCTTCATAGCATTTCATCTTCGTGATTTCATGTAAAACTTGTAATTTCCAATGTGTTAACTTACGCAAACTAACATTGGAGCATTTTTAAGGTGTGATCTAGACACTCGTGTGATGTTTAGCTCTAAATTTTCCTTCACCATTTTTTGTAAATAGCAATGTTATCGTGTTTCAAACTGTCGTGAATCGTGTTTAGTCAGCTTCTTAATCCGATCGCCCCGCCTCTGACACACGGTTCCCCTTTATCGCAGCATGCCGTCAGCCGCGCGGATCCTCAATCCCCCCTCATTCACACTATTTATCTTAGATTATCCTCACACCTGGGTCTCGATGTTAGTGCTTGTATGACTCACGCATCCGAGGTATAAATACGCACACCTAAACCTCACACATGTCACAACGACACCATCGTGGTTGAGCTTTTGAGTAAACAGTTGTGTCCTGTCCTCTCCAGTCTTTTTCTTCATCGCGGGTATCAGGGAAACGCAATCGGGCCAGAGTTAATTCCGTGGCCCGGCATGGTTGAGACCCACATGCTGGGGCCCACAACAAAACCTTGTCTAGTGATAACGAAGCCTTTTTTGAATGTGTCAAAGTAAATATTGATTTAGTATACTTTTGCTAGATTTAACAATGTGTCTCATGAAGATGACCTACTCTCCACATTCAGACGGTTTAGACTTTGATTTTGTAGTCAACTCTTATTCTTCACGACACTAGTTGACCCAAATGCCTCTACAAACGCGAATATTGCCGTGTGTTCACGGTATTTCGTCTAAGGTTTATTTTGCCACATGGAACTGCTCTGCTCCACTGCGATCAGATCACAGCAGTTATGACCAAATTGTGTTCCAAGGACTAAAGGCAAGAAATTCGCTCTGTGTGCACGTTAGGTACAAACCGATCCTGCGAAACACATTTTAGGGAAAAGGGTCAATGGCTGTGTTGCGATTTTGCTCTGATTGTGATTTACAACATAATTGTAATTTACCAAGCAAGGCAAAATGCATTGAGATCCAAATAACCAACTGATTACCCCGAGATACTACTTTACAAAGCACTTATTCATAATGTAGATATAACCTTTTAAAAGCAATTTGACATAACATCTAGATCCATCTTGGATTAACTTTAAATAAATAGCTAGCTTCATATCTGGTGTGTTTTAATAGGTTTATACTCACCTCATTCGTATTCAAGCGAAGCGTTAGAACCAGATGGGAGATAACGGAGTTCTTCCTGTTTAGTAACGCAAAACGGTCCTGCCATATACAAGGACTTATTTAACTCATGTTAAAATTCTTGTGAATTTTCATTGGAAGAAAAAAGTTGATAGCATTTGAGCGTTTCTTAACTTTTTGGTCATTAACACATGCACCGCAGTATGCCTGAAGACTAGCAGATTTTATTTTTGATGATGGATTGTAGCAGTGTATTTGGCCCATCGACCACGCAATTACAGCTAAAATGTATTCAACAATTTTACTTGAATAGCTTGCCAAATAGCATCTTGCAAAAAGGAAATTGAAAGCAGTTAAACAGGTTTGTTTCTGTCTGAGGCCTCAAAGGGGTGCGTTGTCAGGGTACCCTTGGGCATAGAGACACGTTTATTGTGGTGAAGTATGTAAAGAAATTATGCTTCACGCGCAATCTGATTTGATTCAATGCTTAGAAATGTTTTCTAATCAAACGACATGGTCTTAGCAGTTCTATTTACGATACAACTGTGCTGTATTGGCTTATTGTCAACAGCGCTCGATGTTATAATCAGAATGGCAGATAAAAATCACAGAGAATGAGTGCTTGAGGGTTTTGAAGAACTAGTTCGACCAGTAGATAATTGCGCATTGTGCTTGTGAGTTAGTTCAATCAGCATGAGAGATGTTCGTCCTGCTTTACGAAGTCAGTCATGTGTTAAAGATCAGCCAAATAGCAATCAATCTATATTAGCTATTGAAGGTCCCTTTAAGTGTCCCTTACTGATTCAGAATGAAGTAACATTAAGTATTCAGATTAAAATCTGAAGGTTATAGGTGATAAAGGCTTGAGTCTTGTCGAACATCTGAATCTGGGTTTCCTCAAATGTGTGTCTCCATGCGCATTTGTACGTTACAAACGTGAACTGAATTGTGTGTGAGCAAGCACCTCTAAACGTTCCCCACGTTTAGAGGCATTTACAAATCCAGACATAGTCAAAGGTAAGCAGTAAAATTAGCTGAGGTGCTAAAGTCAGATCAAAGTCTTCTAGCAGGGAATCCGCTAAGGTAAGATATGGACCTACCAAACGCTAATTGTGGTGGCGATCCATATTTATTCAAATGTACCTCGAAACGGTTGAGTCAAAATGTACAAAAGGGTTAGAGTTTATGAAGTTTTAATGGATAAAAGAATAATTTAACTAATAGTCCAAAATAACAGTAAATTGCTTTAAACGATTTACATCACAAAGTAAAAAAGTCAACCCAAACAAGGACAATTTTATTCGTTGTATCGTGAATTTTATCAGAGCAAAATATAATTTACCATTATTTGCGTCAAGCAATGTACTTAAGCGAGTATTTAGTTTCATTCACATATGATGATTAAATTACTTTACCTATAAAAGTAACACAGAAAATTTATGCCAAAATGCTGCACTATATTTGATTTAAAGGGCCAATTTCTTCGCAAGTTTACTGTAATGTATAAGGTGACTATGTAATCCAATTCGAGAATGATTGCCCGTTAAATCTAGTGACCTTCATAACCTTAACGAAAATGACTCCTATGCCAACAGAGCGGAAATTAAAAATGCGTGGGAGGGTGTGCAAACTACCGCAGTAGGTCGATTTAAGTAAGATTTGTTGTCGTTAGTGAGCTTTCAACAAACCGAGTATTTCAACCAAACGTATATACTCCCGCTGAAGGTTTAACAAATGGAATATTTGAAGTGCGCCCCTTAACAAAATGCAGTGATGCGGACACAATTCGCACTCTCCGTGAAAAAAATAACATCAAGGTCGGTTTCCAATCTTTTAGACCTCTTGAAAATGAAAAGTACCACTACACACTTCCTAGTAACAAAGACGGTTTGTGAGTGCTTGTAATTACTCTTTTAGACCTGGGGAAATGGATTTTAAAACCATTTGAATTAAAACCATTTAAACGTCCCTCATTAGATGAGGCAAGTGTTTAAATTTACTGTCAAATGTTAGATTGATACTGTTTTGCGTTGTAAACTTCAACGTCGAAGATACTACATTAAACGTCTCTTTCAAGATGCTGACTGTCTTAAAAGGGGCTTTGTGACTAAGTACATGATATTTGTAACGCTTACAGTTTGAAGGGCAGAGCTTTTGCGTATTTTTCACGTCATTTGTCCAGAAATGCAAATGGACCAATTTCATCGCATTTGCGAGAGGTATATGGTATTTTTTTTCTTAAAAACCGATTTTCTTTAGGTACTGTTTGAACGAGACACCCATTTTGTCATTTTCTGATTTTGAAGCAATGTTTGGTTTGCCACCTATTGGCAAAACTGAAGGGCCGGACATAAACAATGGTCCCGGATTCGATCACAAGTTATCTGTGGCCTTTGCCCTTGAAACTATAATTCGCGGCGCGAAAGTCAAGGGATTTAACCTAAAAGAGATTCTACCAACTAGTTGCTTTGAGCAAAATGGCAGAATACTCAAGCCGCAAATGCGGGAGATGCTTGCCCGCATGCGTATTCAACTAACCGATGAAAACTTTCGACGATTGTGGGAACAGTATGATCTCTATGTTCGTCACATGTCTCTAGGAAGTTCGATTTAGAAGGCATCGGTTCAATACCCACCAAACAGCTGATTGATCAACTGGGTCTTACGCCGGACGGAACTCCAAAGTCTGAAGATGTAAAAGTATCTGATTACCGATTTCCTGACCAGCATCGTGCGAAATACAAGTCATTTAATGGAAGCGCACCTCTATCTGTACGTTTTGTACACGCACAGCACAATATTTATTCAATTTCCAACAGTTGCACAAACTTGCATTTAGAATCAATTTTTTCTTGTCAGAAACCAAACCCTTGCCCTCCAATGGTGATGGACCCCATTCCAGTGAAGGCAACTTCCGAAACGCCTGCACCAAAGCAAGAAGCCAAGGAAGAGCCTACCAATCAGCTGCCCGTACTGGAATCTCTGCCCCACGGTATTCGCTACAAGGACCAACTATTGCGTGTGCTTCAGAATCGACCGCGTTCTAGAAATATCATACTTCAGCTGAAATATATTGTAAGTTGCACCTTGGTTGTGCTCACATCATCCAAATGTATTTTATTGGCCTTAATCACACTTTTTTTGAGAAATGGCAGTCTCTTCATGTTATATTCGTGTTTTCATTTAGTCTACAATTTAATGTAATTCTTGCCTTTCATTTTAAAGTTTGAGGCGCGCTACAAGGCGCTCACTCAAGTGTTTGAATTGCTGGATAAGGATCGTAAGGGTAGCGTACCTGAAGATCAGCTGCTCGTTGTGCTGCGTGAATGTGGACTAAGTGTTGAGCCAGAAGAGCTACGGCGTTTTGCTCTGCGTCTCTCCCTGTTTGCCGACGCCAGCGTTGGTGCGTGTGAAAACCCGAAAACAAAGGGAATTGGCATGAATTACATAAAACTCCTTCGACAGCTAAAATGCGCTCCACCTTCTAAAAATTTGAATAATATCAACAGAGTGAATCGTGGGTACGTAAATTGTTTTTTTCTCTGATTCAATGTTAAATCGGTTCGGGTCTTTCGTGACGAATTTATTGGGTCCTGGTTTGCTAATCGCGCAGTTTTGTCTACACACAGTCCGGACAATGACCCCTGTTCGTGGAGTAATCGTGCCAAGAGTAATCGATACCTGGAGGACGAAATTTTCAATGCGGTGTACAAGGAGTACCTCTACTTTGTTGAGAGATTGGAGTAAGTGTCCTAGTCCTAATGTACGTCTGCTACAAGAGGCCACTTCCAACTTCTTCTAATTTGTCTCGATAAAGGAAAGTGAGCAAAGGCCAATGTGTTCCGCTGAGAGACTTTCGTGAGATTGTCGAATCAACTGTCGGCTTTACAATGAACGAATGCCAGTGGGAGGAGGTGAATCGCCAGCTTCGTATCCGACCCAGGAACACTGTTGACATGCATCACTTCCTTGCACACTTCTCCAAAATGTGAGCCAGTTAAACCACCGGCCTTGCCTGCGCCTAACCCATTCACTTAACTCGTGGTTTTTCCTTAACTTCTAGGTGTAAGGAATCGCCTTGGGAGGTCTTGGAAACGCCTCAAATGTGAGCAACATCTGTCTGATTTCTTTGTAACCCTGGTTCCTAACGTCTGTGCTGTAGTAAACTGGGAATTTGACTCCTTGATAGTAATCATGTCATGGGATTTGCTAGCCAGCACTACCACAAACGATGTTCTGGTGACTGATTCGAGGCAGTCGTGATTTGGAGAAGCACCGTAATCAGTTTGCATGAGTTTTAACCCACTTTGGTTCCAATTCAAAGCACAATGAATTAGCGAAATTGTGGCTCGAATTGTGTGTCTTACGCTGTCACCCTTGTCGATCGAGAACAGAACCATAGTGGATTCTGCAAACGCCAAAATTTTCCGAAGTACACTCGATTTCCTTGGTTGGTTGATTTACCAAACTCCAGCTCTACAATCTAAAATGAGTTTTAAAAGCGCTGAGACCTTATTTCTGTTCTTTGTCTAGACGACAACTCGATGAAGAGCAGCAAGCACGCCTTGAGTATGCTGGCGAGCCTCGTGACATCAATCTCGTGCTTTTTGCCCTTGAGAAACTTATCAGCGAAAAATTCTGTAAAATTGACAAGGTATGGTAAGAGAGGGCGTTAAATCCACTAGTTTCCAATCTCCAAGTTTAATCCCTTAGAAAAATCAGTAAGAATTCAAGAACCCCTGAAAACAAAGTCATTCAACTACCAAAAAGAGCTTGGCTATCAGAGTTCTAAATAAGTTATTTGCACTTTTTTGTAGATATACAAGCATTTTGACCACTGTTCGTCAAGCGCAGTTGACAAGAATGATTTCGGGATGGTCCTGAAAAAGTAGGTCTTCCTAATAAGTGTGTGTGTGTTTTGTTCAACGTGGGCGCTTTCTTGGTGCATTTTTAACCACAAACTAGACGTTGTTGGATGCTGAAGACTTTTGCCAGTGTAAAAGCACGCAAATGTTTGCAGAAATATGAACGCCGAACACATTTGTAGGCATGTAGCTGGGCTAGTTATACGAGGGAGTTGTGCTCTGAATATCTTCAAGGTTTATGGGAAGCAATAGCCAATCGAGATACTAGTGCGTGTTGAACAGTTAGAGAGGTGACTTCCCACTGGAATATTTAGAATCTTTGATTCCAGAAGATCGCCTGCTTCTACTTCACTGAAGGTCAACGGTGTCCAATCGAGGTACTAGGGCGTGTTGAACAGTTAGAGGGGTGACTTCCCACTGGAATATTTAGAATCTTTGATTCCAGAAGATCGCCTGCTTCTGCTTCACTGAAGGTCAACGGTGTCCAAGGTTGCAGATGAATCGGATTGGGTTAGAGGTTTAACAACTGGGGATCAGTTGTAGAGGCCTCAGCGCGCGTCTCAAGCCCACACTGGAAGATCTGCTACAACAACGCCGCATTCTTACTTGGATGATGGTTTAGATCAGTTGTGTTTTGTCCGTGTATTCGCAAAGGATATAATCACATGAGGCCGAGGTGTGAATTTAGGCTTAGTTAAAAGCTCCTTATTACGGGTCCTTCCACCGAATTGTGTTCCACGTGGTGTTGATGGTTAGCATGATAAAGTCGTGTAGAAGACAAGTTTTAAAAATCGACAATTTTCTTGTGAATAAAAAGGATCGGTTTTGGCTTGTGTCCGGTTGAATTGGACGCGATTTGGAGCTTACTGGATGAACGCGAGCCGTCAACAAACGGACTTCACAACTACCGCAAGGTGATTCGTTTCCTTCTGGAGACGGGTGGCATTCGATTCTACCAGTCTATGGCGAGACGCAACAAGAGTACGTTTCTTTCCCTCCTTCACAGTTAGGCCAAATAACTTATTCTAATGCACCGTGTCGCTATCAGTACTAGCTAATCGCCCAAGCATTAATGGACTTGCTCCACTTCTGATATACTCTGAATGCACATTCTGTAAACAGCTCGTGGTCCCAAAAACAATCTCTAAGTCCAATTGTGATGAGGACAGTTAGCTTATAATTAAAAGATGATATTACTGTTAGGGAATATAGTAGTCGAAGCAGGCCTTATCTGAGTGTTAAACCGCGCTAGTAGAGAACATTTAATCGATAACTAGGTGTTAGACTTTCTTGTAGCAGCATAATAATCAACCTGAGTACAAAATGCACTACAATATTTCTGTACGGTGCTACTGCACTAGCAATAACAGTTTTTGAGTGAATGGGAGTAATTTTGGTTGCTTAGAGTCCACTTTAGTATTACCCGGTGACAACAGGTTAAGTCAATGAATCCCTTTTCATGCTGGAAAGAAAGATGGCTTCAATGTGTCTTCCAGAATTCCAATTGGCTGGAAAGATCATCCCCATGATTTCGCTGCAACAACTTAAATTAATCTTCTTTCTTGACGATTCCTTAAATATAATTGGGCAGGTCCAGATTCACAACCTTGAAGGGGAATGTTTTCAAGCCCACATGATGTTAAAAATCACCATCGTAGACGCCACATCGTCGAAGAATTAAGTGCAAACCTACAAATTATTCTGGATCACCGTGGTGATCTTTTGACGTATTTACCTTTTCCTGTTTATTCACTGACAGAGCTGAGTGGTGAGTGTATTGCGTTGTGTTTCTGAAGTTAATCATTGATGTTGCTGTTGTCTACTTTGCTCTCCAAATGCCTCTTCCAACTTCTCACAGGACTTCACGACCCGAATCTGGTGAAGATGAAGGACTTCTGGCGGTGCCAGCGGAAGTACAAGAAGGAGCACACGAAGGAGGTACTGGCTCTTGGCAAGGCCGCGAAGGAGATCAAGTATGTCCGGAAGCAGAAGGAGAAGCCGTCGGCCGAGAGAGTGGAGCAACTCTGCCAGAAGATTCGACCCGTGGTCGTCGCCAACTGGACCGATCTCAGGAACGGTTTCCTCTGGCAAGACCCCAACGGCTGGGGTTCCATGCTCCGGAAGGACTTCAGGGTGAGACAGAGCTGTCAAATTTTTACAATTATTTCAATTTTCCTTTTGAGCATATAATTTTCCATATTTAAACCTTACAGAAAGTGTGTGCGGCCTTCAATTTCCCCCTGAGCCAGGAGGAGTTGTGTGAGCTGGCCCACGGTCTAGACAAGAAGAATGACGGCTAGTAAGTCCATCTCCACTCGCCACTACATGGATGCGCGTTCCGCCTCGAAGGGCATTGATGGTTTGTTTGCTTGCATTTTTTCCTGCTTTAGTGTCCAGTACGTGGACTTCCTTGGCAGGTTCGCTAAAGGCTACGTTCCTCCGAAGATTGGCTACAAATTTGACATTGTACATCACAAACTGAAAAACAAGGTTCGTGCCCTAACGCAGTTGTGTACGCCTTGCTTCTGTTAAGTCAGGCTGCTTTCAAATGAATGATAATGATAATGCCTCTTATTAAAGACCCTTGATGGTCAGCTGCTCAAAAAGCCCGCTTCGCGTGGAGTTGAGGTCATGTTTTCGACCATCCTTGGTGAATGCTAGTCCTCTTAACCCAAAACCGTGCGTTTTTGTTCTGAGAAGGCTGCAGTGCCCAAAGCAGCTTGCGACTGCATCCAGCGCTTGTTTTGTTACCTGAATGGATTCCGGGCTGATGTTTGCTTATCTAATTGTAGAAAGATGGAAAGGAAATTGGAATTCGAGAAGTCATGGACAAGCTTCGGCAAATTGTAAGTGGCACTGCACCCTCCATGAATGCCAAACGGTTGGTTTTTTTTAATCATGTAAACGCCGACTTCATCATATCGGTAGTACTCTCAATCTAGATAACCCCATACTTTCCCCAGGGGAGTTTCGAGGGCAGTAGACAGATTTCTGACTAGACAATGGCATTTACCTTTGCATTTGTGAGCATAAATTGAACTTGACAAGAGAATAACTGTTCCAGAACATGCATTCTGATTGGTCCACGTGCTACATGAGGTTTGATCTGTTGTAATCTGATAGCCAATCGAACAACCTCAAGGACAGCCATCTCAGAAAGTGCTCCGCTTTGTCAGTAATCAAAAATGCACGACAATGATACCATTGAGCAATTTCCGTTCTTCCTGTATCTTGTTGAAGTAACCCAGGAAGTAAATAAGTCAAGAGATGGTAGCCGCGACCGTTTACCAAGCTGTGCTTTGCCGACTGATACAGTTGGTGGCATGGATAGAGCGGGTGGTGGTGGTGGTGGTGCATACAGAGGGGGGTTAGTGAGCAGGCGGTCCTAGTGCTTGACGGGCACGCCGTGAAAAGGGGGACGTGCGTGTGTGAGGCTGCGACGACCGGGTTCTTGGGCGTGAATCAACACGATTCACTACAGCTCTCCCCGTTAAACGAAAGGAACAGACAAACCTTTGCATCCAATAGGATTTCTGAGGGGTAGATCGTAAGTAATGTTTGGACGATTTGAGCTTTTAGTAATAGAGGAACACAAGTGATTAGCCGAGGCGAATAGTCGTCGTCGTCGTCGGATGGTGAATGAAACGCTTGGCGCCATTGTGCGTTGTCGGAGGACGTTCGTGTCCAAATTCGTGCATCGTGGTTCTGCTCAACTTTCATCCAATCAGATTAGGCAAAATCGGCCAATCGCATTGTTCAGTTATACGCATCCTCTGAGAGTCAACATAGGGTTACACCTCAATTGGGCTACTGAACACACAAAGCATCATTCTCCCCACACGATAGTTACGTGTATTTACTGTTTAATTCATGCACGTGTCTACTCTCTACATAAATAAACCGCGGAACTCATACTTAAATTGCAGTCATGTTTCATTGTGTAGATCCAGATCATCATCATCATGCGTGTTTTGGCAACAACAGCCAAGTAGATGTTTAATCAAATTCGGTTGCGTTTGCAATCTCATTTCAATCGTTGGTCAACTGGGTCTAACGAGGACAGAAGTAGCAGCAAATTCGGTGAATTTTTAACAGCTGGGGAGTGTGATTAAAACTCTTGCATCTGCTCGCAACAGTGGCCTTGACCGTTGTTTTACTAAGCTAAACAGTCGGGCAAGCATACACGCACCACTCACGCGCGCGGTGGCTGTCTGTCCACGACAGTGCATTCACGGCAAAAATCGATTGATTTTTGTTCGCTTACGAATGCTAACTGTGCCGGCTGGCTGGTTGCCACACCTTCACAATTGTTTTACTAAGCTAGACATTCTAATCACCCTGGTGACCGTTATGCCAACTTTTCAGTGCCTCTCCGAGTACAACACGCTCTTGGCTGGTTTCCGCGCTATCGCAGGCTCCCGCCACGCCGACTGCATCAAGGCCAAGGATCTGGGTGCCTTTTTGAAGAAGCACGGAATCGACCTGGCCGAGGACTGCCTCTACCACCTGTGCACGGCGTACGACAAGCACCGACGCGGTTACATCACCTACACGGACTTCCTTCAGCAGACCATGGACGTCACCAAACCACCCAACTAACAGACTCGTAGGTGCACAAGCTTAGCTTCTAGATGTGAAGGAACAGCAGCGACAACAATAGCACCATGTAATGCACCGATGTTTTCGTTTTCCTGGGCAAAGTGCGCGTTGACATCCAAACGCCCACGGATTCACCCGTGATGACTGTTATGGCCGCTCACCTCAGTAAAGTAAGGCATTATCGAGAGGTAGGAAGTGGTCGTGTTAGTTAGATGCTGCAGTTCGGGTATTGAACTCTAAGCCAATAGGATTCAGGAATTGAATAGACCGATGCTCTAGAGGACCAATTGAATTCTGCGCGTTTTCGACACAGAGTTTTCTATTGGTCGTTAGGTGATTCCCAGACACAATTGGTTTAATTTAGACAGATGCATTGTTTAAAATCTGGCAGGCACCCACTCCGAGCTACCACTTGCTGACGCATTGTTTTAATGAAGTAAATCGACGAAGAGACTTGGTAAGCCTTTACTTTAAATCCCGAAGTGGCGTAAAGCCATCCACGTGAATTCATAACATAGACATAGCCAGCTATTCCTGTTGCCTGGGTGAACAATGGCGTTTGTTTAAATTCGTCAATTACAGACCATCCCGTAACCTTAGCATAAACGCGCACTGTTCGGTGCGATTGACAACGTTCGAATAAACGGACTATCGACTCCTTTCAAACAGCGTCCGGTAAAGCCTAAACCGAATAATTTCGCGTCCCTTAGATTCGCAACAACACAACTCAGCATAGATAACCGACAGTGAACGCGTCGACAAGATCGCGTTTGACCAAACCACTAAAGTAAATAATATTGTTACTAGTAACATTTAAGTAGCTGTTCGTTTTCAAACATGTGAAATCTGCGATTCAGCATAGATAGCCAATAGCGACCATTAATTCAAGTCTAAAAGTGAAGGCAGATTAAACACAATGTTATTTTATACTATATTATACATTACAAAATTGGCGGAGTTCATTACAAAAAGTTGGGGCGCAGTAGATAGTAAAATGCGTTGGCTTTACGTGTAGGTGCGGCCGTTCAAGAAAACCTTGATTATGACGTCACGGAACCACTCGTCAGAGAACTGTAGATGGTTGCCAGGCAACGGGATCAAATGGAGGCGCCCTTGTTTGTCCAGCGTCCTCAAGCCGAGACTATCCTAAAACGGACAAAAGTGATTAGCCGCAAGCACGGATGACGGCATTTGGGTGAGAGGCGTGCAAACTCACCGTCTTGTATTGGCTGCTTTCCTTGGTATCGTAAAGTGTATCGGCTGACCCAGGGCGATAGAAACCAAACCACTAAAGCGAATAACGTTGTTACTAGTAAGATTTTAGTAGGCGTTCGTTTTCAAACATGTGTGAATGCTGCGACGTACCTCAGAGGCCCCGGGAATAACGATAGTGTCGTGCAAGAACCGCACCAGCACCAGATTATCCGCTGTTAGTAAGTTGTTTCTGTACGTCACGTTGACAGTCTGAGAGGATGGAAGGCAAATAATGTCGACACTTTGTTCTAATCGTTTCTAACGTAACAAAAAAAATGAAAAACCAACCTTCTCTTGGTTGATGTCAGCCAAGAACTGGCTTCTGTCTTTGTAAACTGCCTCATTGAGTGGGTCGTGCCAGTATTGAGCTTGAGTGAACCTACAAGGAGCATTGTTGCTCAACACATCACCCCCAAATCGATTTCTGGATTATACATTTCGACACAAATGCATCCATTTCATCCAAAAGGACCATTGAGATATCCAAAATGCCAACTTTTTAAGCGAATACCGCGAATTTAGCAAAACCAACGTGGTTGTCCAACGTGTTGAAGCCTGCCTGAGTCATTAGGTTGAGTGTGTTTTGCGACATGCGAGAATACCCAATCGTGTTGTAACTTGCTACACCAATTGTCTAGAGCACGGAACATTAGTCATGGAGTAGCCCGATTACTCATTCCGTGATGACAAACGCGGCCACTAAAACGTTGATTGTAGGTGTGTGTCACGCTTTAGCTTGTCATAACAAGTACGTCCGTGACTTTAGAGGAAGATTTTCGCATCCACTGGCGTTGGTGTTGTTTAAAATGGGAAGCCCAGAGGTGTACACGGGGGAATTCACACGTGATTGGTGGAAACAGGTTCAGCCAATGGGAGTTACGGAAGCGGACGCGTTACCAGATCGCTCTCGTGTCACAGGTCAAAGTAATCAGAAAGTTAAGGAACCCACTTCGACTGGATGAAGTCGGTGTAGGCGAACTTCGAGAGCGCACGCCGAATGTATTGACAGAAGGGGTTGGCAGTGGCGTTGGGACACTGGGGCAGACCATAAACACCCTGTTGGGGCCCGCCGATCGATATCACCGAGCCCAGGACCTTTGGTGGGCAGCGTTGCGCGAGCGCACGAACAAACAGACCGGCCTGGGAGATACCGATTAGGTGAAAACCGTTTGAGAGATTCGGATCTGAATGGACCATCTGGCAGACCGTCTCAATTTGCTGGTTTATCGGCATTAAATAACTGTTCAAAAAGTCCTACAATTTAAGAAAAGATAAACGCGTTTGGATTCACAATAGTCACACTCGATGCAGATAGGTGGATATTTATATTTCAAGGCATTAGGTTTGCCTGAAAAAACTGGTGCCCAATCCACGTCTATTACGGCCAACTTCCAGATATGCAGAGACGGCGCGAACTATGAGCATTGGTTTCTTAAAATCCTAGTTTTCAAGGCCAAAAGGAAACACCGCGGAAGGGCCATATACGTATAGACAACGGATTCGCTAAATCTATGCAGTCTGCGCTCTTGATGGATAAATTAAAGGACAGGGGTTTTACATAACGAGGCTTACAATTAGGCTTGAGGATCCCAATTTCACAGAGAGAACGTACGTGCCCGGTATTTCGTCTTTTATCATCTGACTTAAGCGCGTCATACCACCACCGCTTG
Organism: Mesocestoides corti; assembly: GCA_900604375.1. Taxonomy (NCBI): domain Eukaryota; kingdom Metazoa; phylum Platyhelminthes; class Cestoda; order Cyclophyllidea; family Mesocestoididae; genus Mesocestoides; species Mesocestoides corti. The sequence continues at coordinate 14,811 of UXSR01005594.1, forward strand.
AGGTGTCGCCTGAAAGATATGAAAAATGCCAAAATTATTGGCAAAAACTTGGTTTTAAGTGACGTCTGAGTCAGAACGTGCTGTAACATTGATCGAAACTCAACGGTTGCATGATCTGAAATCCAAATTCAGCGATCTAATTCGGTTTTATAAGAATCTACGAAATACGCCACAAAGACAAAGACACAAAGACAAATCGAGTTCGAATTACACCACAATAAAGCTTTTAATCAACAAATATCGAATAACATTTCCGTGCAATGGTGACAAGTTATTCCAACGGAAAAGCAACCTTTAATGGGCAAAATGTCAATTTTTACATGCTCGTAGTGCTTGAATACCACAGAAAGAATATTCTGAAGCACACTAAATTTAATTAGTTTAGAAACACCTAATAAAAAGAACTTTAAACATGGATTTTAGTACATGTGTTTCAGTTGTAGTTTAAAGAGATTTTGAACCTCTCAAAAAGCAAATAGGTATTTTACTAATTTGGATTTTACAAGCTAAGAAGGTAAGAGGAAAATCTGCATATGTAGCACATAATGAAGAGTGAAAAAATATTAGAAATCCACAAAGAAATTACCCATTCCATGCCAAAAAACAACGCCTAGTGGTTTATCACTCGCTTCAATCAGCGCCAGGGATGTAACAAGGAGAAGAAACCGGAACATCATTCGGTCAGCTGTCCTAAAATTCAGAACTAAATGATTAGAAAAATCTCGATACGAGACATTAACAAATGTAGTCCATTATGACATGAACATAAAAATTCTTTAAAGGCAACGAGTAATCATATAAGTGTTGGCGCTTTGCGGCTGCCATGCATGTGCAAAATATAAATAAACACTAAAGCATTACATCATGAATAAGAACAAACATATCGGTTTCACAATTGGGATGAATTCCGTGTAAAACACACTGAAAGGTAAATCTGTCTATGTCGTTTCAATTCAAGGTACAAAATACATTGTCTAAAATGTGATCCAATGCAACAAGACAGAATTTGTAGTGTATGATGCTCGCAGCTAAATAAACAAAACTAAAAATATCAACTTGATTAAGAATTGCTCGAAGTTCAGAACAAAAGAGACAGTCCAAAAGACTTAAAAACAATATAGAAGTAACAACATGTAAAACGGTTAGCTAACTATTTTCATAAAACAATTATATATTTAAACAAAAGGCTATGCAAACAATATATATACACAGGAAAAAATCTAACTTTTACTTATGGAAGCACCCATAAGGTAGCTTACAGTAACGAGTGGTAGGAAATGCATATAGGATAAAACATATATAGTACGTTGTCATTAAACAAAAAAGACAAGAAAACTCACACCTTAGCATCTAAACCACCACAATTACGACACCCACACTCACCTTCGATTTCGATTTGGTTCAAAAGCAAACGCAAGCACGGACTTACCATCTCCAAAGCAATAAAACAAAGAAAATGCTTTTAATTCGGTATTTCTAGTTCTAACATATTGCATCATTTTCTATTGCACTTAATTGCACTGAATATTATAGCTTTAACAACAGTAACATATGCATGTTAAAACGATCGATTGTTGTCGGGTAAAATCAACGGCGTTAATAGCTTACATGTGTGTAAAAAAAGCCTCCAGTTAAAAAATTAGTATTTTGAGTTTGTTTTAGGTAGAAACACTTTAAAAGGCAGACTCCAAAACTTTCTCATGGTGTTTTTTTGTATATTAAAGCAGTTAAATCGTACAATGAGATCAGGATAAACTACCTGTCAAATTATGCCCATAAGCTCAAATTAGTCTATTTTTCATTTCTATAAATTTGTCGCATCATTTAGCTTCGTGATTGTTAATTGATATTCCTCCTATCCACGTGTCTTAGGGCATGGTGAAATCAACATTTCCACATAAGGTTATGTGATCTTCAGTAAAAGGATGATTGGCATTAACTAGCATATGTTTAGAATCTATTAAGTCCAATCAAAACATTTAGTAAAGCAAATTTTAGACATATGTGTATTACAAAATCTAAGTGATCAAAAATTTTTGACTTTCATTGGTTTTCAAATTCCTTAAAATAAAACTTAATCTGAGCGTACTTCCTATATGCATGATTGGAGTATTTTCGATATCACAATTTCAAACTATCCAAAAACAATGTCCTTGCGAATTTGGAATTGCATTTGGTTTTAACATTTGCACGTTGTTAGTTATAAAATTATTATCAATATTTTGCCTATACTGGCATGTAACCTTTCGCAGAATGTTGTCAAAGAAAAAAAAATGTATGGGATATTTCCCCTGTTTGACATGCGTTTTGACTGAGAATATATGACTATCAAATTATCAAAACCAAATTACAAGGGTTGTCTCTTTGGACAGATATTGTGTCAACTGACAAGGACCGTAGAAGTCTTGGATTGACGTTTTATCTGAATTCTTAGTACAATGGACCTCGAGGATCATCCGTTGACAAGAAGATCGAGTACTTAAGTTGTAGGAGTGCAATTTTTTAGAAATTAATATAAAAAATACTTTTACGAGTAGGTTAGCTTGTATGACTAACAAAACATGGCTTTTAAATAATGCGGAACGTAACAATTAATTTTGGAATAATAAAATGGCTTTTGGCTTTGGAAATCACGTATATACATTTTTAAATATTAGGCCTTTAAGTATAAATTATTCGAAGACAACTAATTTTCAAAGATATTAATAAAATTATAAAGATATTTACTTAAAATGCAAGTCTGGCCCCATTGACCGACACTCGTAAATTTTGATCAATGTAGAAGATTGCTGGTTTTTTAGATATAAGTTAAGTTTATGTTTTGAACAGTGTTAGCATTATTTTGAGCCGTTTCAACTGTTGACATTGTTTCACCAAATATTTTTGAACTTTATTGGCATGACGGTACAAATATCAAGTTAAATACATAGTTTTTTTTCGTATCACCCTTGCACTTTTTAAGTTGAATTTTTTGACTTGCTTTTTTTGAAAATAATTTTCAATACTGTCAGAACAGTTTTGAGTGCATTGAACATTTCTGTTTGTTTTACAATGTGAATAGAGGTAGCCTCATTTGTCTTTTTACGCGCTAGCCTTAATCTCGACTCGCCTTACGTAGGTGCTCCATCCTTGTGGCGGGTCTTATTTGTTGCGCTGATGCGTATAATCTGGAACTCTGTTGTCATGTTCAAATAGAATGGACCATTCTAGTAAACACATTGACCCAGATGTTTTGGACTTCTATCGGCCATCACATATAAGTGAGAACCGACTGTCTAGTTCAGGTCACAATTGCCACTCTCATGATCAGCATCCTCCAGGTCAACATCGCCCCCAGCCTGTTTCACAGTTGCCTCTTCATGTAAAAACAAGCAGTGCAGTTCGTGTCTCTGTCGCTGGTCCCACTCATACCTCACATGGTGTCCATCCTCAACTACTTCGTGTGTATCAACAAGGACGGTCACACACTGCTGTTCAGCATCACTCTGGCCGCCAACAAATCCACCCAGAGGTGTTTCGACATAGTCCACAGGCTTGCCAACCTAATTCAGGTGGCTGCGCTGCTAGCGTCAGCAGTGGAACATCGGGCTATGCCTCCCTTAACAGTAATTGCAAAGGCGGGCATAAGTCGTCAACTAGTGCTCGACTTCGAGCCGCGGAACTAATCACCCTCCTTCGTGGAAAGTACGCAATGTTGCCTGGAGGTCGCACCAGAAATGGCGGACCGATTCTTTGCTTCCCTGCGAATTCTCACGCTGATTGCCTGCCACTTGAGGAGCTTTATTTCCTTGTGCGATACCTAACTTACCTCCCTGAAGAAAACGTGAAGAAGCTGGGATTTGCCGTTATTATTGATATGCGCAGCGGCACTACGTGGCACAGTGTTAAGCCCATCCTGAAAGTACGTTGTGGTTGTGATCTTTTTCCCTCACTTTCTTTACCTACTTCATATTCGTCCAATCCTTGCCATATATTTTGTTGTTGCAGTTAAATTGTCTATTTTTGGTCTTAGGCTTTCTTCCATCCAAAGGCGGTACATCACAAGCATTAGGTACTTCAAAACTAATATCTATCGCGTTCCTAACAAGTGCTGTTAACCTCATTTTAAGTCTTATTTCCTACAAATGCCCATGTTTACGCCCTGTCTTCTTAGGTCATCGAGGAATGCATTGGCGGCAATGTTTCTATGACGTACATAATCAAGCCCGACAAATATTTTGAAAAGCAAAAGGTTCAATTGGCCATTGGAAAATTCAGTTTCAATATTCAACTCGTGTCCGTCGAACAGCTTTTCCTTGAAGTCGATCCCAGTCAGTTAACTGCAGATCTCGAGGTTAGTTGTAGCCAATTTTACCGCTTGCACTCATCTTTTTTTCACCCTTGTCGTGACTTCCGCCTGTCGTGCCCCATTCGCAATATGTATTCTTTCTACCCCTTGTAAATGTCGATTTCCGATGCCCCTTTAGCTTTTATACCTACTACTTTATTATCCAAAAGAATATATTGTAAGAATGAATTTTCTTATTTCAACGGGTGAGCTTTGTTAGCAGTCCTAGTGACGCCAAGTTGTCTTAAACGAGAGATTCTATTGTACAAAGCGTGATTCGCACGATGGCTCGTGCTTCCACTTACCATGCTTGAAGCCACTGTCTTTCAAATCATTTCTAGCAGTCAGTTTGGACTTGGCCATCTTAATGACGGGCGGCGTTAGTGAGGCATGTTTTCTTTAAATGTGTTTTCCGGATTTTTTTCAGGGAACCCTCCCTTACCACCACGAAGAGTGGATCCAAATCCGGTGTTGCTTGGAGGAGTTTTTCATGTTCGCCCACGACATGTCAGACAAGTTCAGCCAACTTTACTGCTTTCTTGATCAAAAGCAAAACCCCGAAACCGTCGAGGAGTCGAAACGGGCCTTGGAGGACCATCGTTCTGTGCGCCTGAAAGTAAACTGCCAATCTTTTAATTCTCACTTTATCTACCCTGTCACCTCAATTCGACAGGCGCTGCCACATCCAGAATTAAGCCAGCGTGTAATAAAGCCGTCAAATGAGGTCTAAGGAGATTGGGGTCAAGTGTTTGATTGCTGTGTATCCTATTAATCAGACTTGAGATCTGCAGGTGGAGAATAGAAACCTCTCTTTTTTGTCAATGAAGGCCCCCCTGTCTCCCTCCCTCCCTCCCTGCCTCCCTCCCTCCGTCTTCCATATTTGCTTATCTTAACGAGGTAAAACGGGTCTTCATTTTCTCTGACATTTAATTGTGTTCGCTGATTCATGAAGTGTACCCACCTAATTTTGCTTTCTGTCTGGTACCTGGAGATGCATGAAAATGCACAAAATCGGTGATTTTTTTTCCTCTTTCGAGCGCTTTGGCGTGCCTTTGACATTTGCCTTAACACAAGTTTGTTACACTCCTGTCTCATTGCCTGCAGGAGATCGCTATAAATTGGTCTCTCTCTCTCTAGCAGGAATAACTTCTTTTGCAGGTAATGCAAGCCCCCGTACCGGCTCTGGAGGCCGAATCAGATCGCCTCTCCGCCTGGCTCCGTTATGGCATTTCTGCCGCGGCCTCGGCTTCTGCTTCGGGTGGCGGCCCCGCGGCAGTGACCTCCTCCTCCTCCGGTGGTGTTGCTGGTGGTGGTGTCGGTCTTCCAAGTAGCGTGACTGTTGCCACCAGTGGCTCTGGCGCCTCCTACGTCCCCTCGTCTTGGGTCTCCATGAATCCCGACTTCCAACAAGTAAGTCCTGTCCCCTGCGTCGCCCCACAGATCTCCAATCGTGTGATGTTCCTTTTGATAATCGCCCTCCCTATTAGATTCTGTGGGCTAGTACCATTTTTTCGCGCAACCTTCAACTAATTGGGGCGACGATTTGTGAAACAGGCGCTTCCCCTGGGAAGGGACTCGTTGGCTGGCTTCGATGTCTTCCATCTAGGAATGCAGGTATTTGGTTGACTCGTTTGGCGCGTACACTTCTGCAGAAACTCACTTGGCAGGAGACCCATCTGAACAGTTGTTGCATCGTCTGCTTACTATGTGTCCATAACCGGTTTGTCTGCCAAAATTACCTTCAAGGATTTTGGGTTTTAGTGCCAACCGAATGTACCCAGGATTATCCAACGGTGGCCTCTTCTGTCTTTCCACAGTTTGTGGCGGTTCCTCACTAGTTTTCGTGGTTTTTAATGGTCACATTTATCGGTGAAGTCATGAGTTACCCGTCACCAGCATATTAGCTGCACAGGAAATTGACAGGTAGATCAGTAATTCTCTGTCTTAAACGGTAGGCCACATTCAGAAGGGGCGTGGATTCTTGGACTGTGATTCTGCCCCGTTTTCGACTTGCAATTATCCTAAATGGGTTATCGTATGGCGTCAGATTCCCATATCGACCACTTTCGGTTAAAACGCCAGCCAGTCTGTGGTAGATGCACACACACACACACACACACACACACATCTTGTTCGCATATCAGCACAGATATCATATCGTTTGGTGAAAGCACACCTGCGAATCGCCTGAGGAAGCCTCATAACGCGTCACCAGAAGGCTGTTTCGCTAAAAGACGAATATCGTCGTTTTCTCAGGCCTGTGAGGTGGTTCTCAAAATGTAGACGAGCAGTGCGTGTGTGTGTGTGTGTTCGTGTGTGTTTATGTGTGTGTGTTTGTGTGTGTGTGCTACAGATAGAGCGTCTGCCTTACGAAGAGGTACAGCGTTCGCCCATTTCGTAAAATAGTCAACCATAACCAAAATGTAAAGATTACCATTAGCTGTCTGAGGTAGGGGGCCCATAAGGTCTAAACCAACGAGTTCATTTGGGAAACCCGCTGTCATGGGTTGTAGCGGTGCTCTGGCCGCGTGAGGTGGAGACTTGACCTCACCACATCGATGACAACTCGCGCAAATGTCATTTATGTCGTCGCGCATGGCCGGCCACCAATATCGCCTACGGGCAGCTTGCTCAACTTTAGCTGGTCCCAGGTGGCCCAAACTAACATGCAACTCAGTCACGATTTGCTCCACGGCGGACCTTGGTACTACCACTCGCAAGGGGTACGATGGTCCAAATTTATAGTATAGGACACCGTCCCTAAAGCAAAGTTTATTCCAGGCAGACCAAAGCACTCGCGCTTCTTGGCTGCTTCCCGCCATCTCTTTGTCTGTAGGCTTGGGAGAGCCCGTGCGCTGCCTATCGTATATGAGGCTGATGTAGGGATCTTCCGATTGAGCTGCACCCCAATTCTCAACCATAGTTTGTTCCATGGAGATGGCGGCTACGTCTGCCGTATGTTCTGGAATCCTAGACAGGGCATCCGCGTTCTCATGCTTTTTTCCAGGGCGATACTCAACCTTATAGTTGAATTGGCTTAGCACCTCCAGCCATCTTGCAATAATGCCCGAAGGTTCCTTGAAGTTATTCAACCACCTGAGAGCTTGATGGTCCGTACGTACCACAATCTCATTGCCCAAAAGGTAGTGCTTATAGTGCTCTAAGAAGAACTTTAGGGCAAGCATTAGTAGTGCAGTAATTGCGTTCAGCCTTTGACAAAGCTCGGCTGCCAAATGCGATAGGGTGTTCTAAGCCATCGGATTGAACCTGTGAAAGTACCGCCCC